>QVNV01024084.1:0-35495 GCA_014825455.1 Pseudomyrmex pallidus | reverse complement strand
TCTTAAAAGAGATAATATATTATAAAATATAAAAACTTTAATTTAAATATACATATATTACATATATTATTTCTTCTCTCCAAGGAGCTTATCAGCGCACTAACGGCAACGTCTTCACCCTCCCTACCTTCAGCTACACTTCGTACGGCAGCATACCCGTGAAGACCGTGGATCGTCATGTGCACGTGCAAGTGCCGCAGCCGTACCCCGTGCCGGTAACCAAACACGTCACGGTTTCCGTTCCTGTGCCCCAGCCCGTCGAAGTGCCAAAGCCCTACTACGTCCGCGTGCCCCAACCCGTTCGGGTCACCGTCAACCGTCCTTATCCCGTGGAAGTGCCGCGTCCGGTGCCGTACACCGTTCCCCATTACGTCAGAACCAGCGTTCCGATTCACGTGACCACATACGATGCGATCAAAGGGAACAACCCGTTCGATATCTTCGTCGAAAACGCCCAAAACTTCGTGCCGAATTTTCCGGATTTTTCGGGTTTCGTAGATAACTTCCCTAACTTCCCTAACTTCGTGCCGAATTTCCCCGGGGGCTTTCCTTCGTTCTTTCCGCCAACCCAACAACCAACCCAACAACCACCTCAGCAACCAACCCAGCAACCAACTCAAACTCCGTCCGCGAGTCAATCCGACGCGCTGTTTTCGACCAACACCGACGGGATAGCGGTCGAGAATCCGACGACGAAGACCGAGGTTGCGCCTAAACCTACCGTTCTGCAGTCGGTTAAGATTCAGCAAACGCAGGAAACGTACAAGCCGAGCACAGCGTGCGCCGGATGCTCCGTTACGAACGTTCAGCCCACGAAGCTGAGCGAATTGGCGCAGCCCACGAAGATCGAATCTGTGCAGTCCACAAATCAGCAGGAGTACGTGCAGCCCACTGACGCCAACGGTGGTTACGTTTACTAGAGAGAGTTGTTTGTCGTAAAAACGAGGAACGTTGAACAAGGCCACTGAAAAATTTGTTAGGAGAAAATATACTGGGATTAGAACGATCTCTTGTTCTCCCCAAGTGTCCGAGTTGATTCAGAAAAGTTCTATGCTTTTCTGCAACAGCTTAATTTTACCATATTTAAATATAAAAGAGGATGTTTAATTTTACCATATTTAAATATAAAAGAGAATCTTGCAGTAAGGTGATTTCTTTAATAACGCGCGCGCGCGCACGCGTTTCCGGTACCTTCTGATGAATCGAAAAGTTCGTAGAACAATTGGTTTTTCTCTCTCAATTTCTTCTCTTCTCCTTTCTCCTAAGCAGTCCGAAAAAAAATTTAACTTTTAAATGTTTTAATTTAAAATTTTAATTCTTAAATGTTTCTCTTATTTTAAATAGTTTTGTTTTTTTTTTACTGGAAGACAAGATTTGAATAATTTATTTCGCTCGACTATTTAGATAAATCTTTTTGTCTTTCGTTCGTTACTTTTGTCACTACTTTTGTAAATAGTGACACGATTCTCTATAGAAAGAAATCTTCACACAAACCGACAAAGTTCAAAAGACGCCTTTTATATATGAATGTTTCGATGTAATCGGAAGAATATTGACATCAGAGAGAAAAGTTGTATATACGATTTCGTTTACATAAATAAAGTTCTCTTTTATTACAAATATCATTGAATGATTTTGATCCTTCGTCACTCACATCGGGGTGCAAAAAGTTTCACAAGCAAGTCTGTCACGACGAGATATTCGTCGTCGCAACGATAATTGAATTATATTATATTAGAGCAATGTTACACGTTCTTTCGTCGATCGTTAAAATTAAACGCGTTTCACTGATCGACGATATTAACTAGCGAAGCACCAATAAGTTGTATCCCCTCAGCCGAAAAGATCGTCACCTACCATAGGTGACACTTTTTCTGGGGGTTCATGTTCGATCCTACGGGGCAGTTCCACGCGGCGCTGAATTCCTTGGAGTTTCTCAGCACCGCTTGAAGTCTCACGTGGGCGGGAGAGTGAGTGTCCTCCAGCATCCATTTCAGCGAGGACGTGGTGTACGACTCGCACCACAACTGAAATCGAAAATATATCTTTTACATCCTCGAAAAAAATTAAGCAAAAGGGAGTTACACTCCCTTTGAGAAGATAGATCGTTGGTCCTACGTGTCCGAAGGCGAGAAACAGCAGCTGTTCGTGAGTCAGCTCGGTGAATCCCGGAAGCAGAGGCTCCTTACCGTGTCTGGCCTTCCATCTCGCGTAAGCAACGACGGCCTCGCGAAGGCCACCGTTGTCGGCGATGTTCTCGCCCAGAGTCAATTCCCCGTCGACGTGATCGTCAATCTGCCGATTGTATAATATCGATATAACGTATATAATAATAATAATAATGTAACTTTATTAAAGAGAATGAAAATTACAAATAAAAAATTGAAAATTGATTACAAAGAAAATTGACTAATATCTGTAAGAATTAATAATGGCATTCGCTCAATATGTGTGTGTGTGTTGCTTGCCTCGTTCTCGTAATAAGTGTTGTAGTGGTCGATGAAGCACCGAGTTCTTTCGGTGTATTCCGAGATGGTCTCGTTGGTCCACCATTGGCGGAAGTTCCCTTCGCTGTCGTAGTGCCGACCGCTGTTGTCGAAACCGTGAGTCAATTCGTGTCCGAGTATCGAGCCGATGGCGCCGTAATTCAAGGCTCTGAAATTTTAAGGAAAAATGGACAATATTCAGCTTTAGTTGCGTCTAGTGAATAATAATTTACTTTCATTTGATTTTAATAAAAAAGCACGAAGTAAATGTATTTCCATTCTTACTCGAGACCCAATTCATAGAACGGGAATTGAAGAATTCCGACTGGTATGGCTGCGTTAATGGCGTAAAAAGGAATATTAATTCAATGCGTTCACACCGAAGTTTTTGACGCACATTAACGAAAAAAAAAAAAATACTAATTTTTATCGAATAATTTTCTAATTAAACTCATCTTCTACGTGAAAACGTCTCTTTACGTACTTATTTGATTAACATGAAAGGTGTGGAACGCGTTTACATCAGTAGGATCGGCCGCCCAGCTGATCGGATCCATGACAAAGTGAAACGTGAATAATAAAGCTTTAACACAACGCCTTTTCGTTCTGCGACAAAAATTCTCGCTAGTTCTACTCACTAGAGCTTGTTGTCCAGATTGTTATTGTCGCGAAAGCTCGACCACGTCGCGTTCCAATGCAGACGAACGATCTGCACCATGTTCTCCAGGTATTTTGTTTCCGACAAATCCACCTAATTTTTTTTTTTTTTTTTTTTAATTATCTTACACCCTCGTAATATTCCTCGAGTTTCTCCCTGTCGAAGAGCCACTTGGGAAATCCGATTTCGGAACTCATCTTCCGACTCTTTTCAAGCGTCGCCGATTTTGTCGGCTCGTCCATCCAGTCCGTTCTGCTGACGAGCGAGACAAACGCCTCTCTTATGTCTTCGACCATTTCGCGCACTTTATAACCCGTGTTGCTCTGGAACGTCGGATCAACGAATAACCACGACACCGCCATTCCTGAAAATCAAAGCAAAAGATTTCACTTTCTCGCAAAAGAGATATCGTATTTACGAGATTTACCGCACGCGCACACATACCCATCATTTGATTCACAGCCGATGCGCAATGCAAAGATTGGGATTCGCCTATTTCTACCTGCATCACTTTGTTCACATACTCGTTCCAAGCGCCTCTGAGTTTTTGGGAAGAGTGAGGCGTCACCATGTCCACGACAACCCACCAAATGTAACTTTCTGAATTAAAATTAAATGATAATAAATTTTTTTTTCATATAAACACGATAAGTAATAATTAAATTAAATTAGGAAATCGAAAAAACAGAAACAAAAAGTTTCACACCCAAAACTTCCTCCTCAGAAGCAGCAATTATCAGCGCCGCGTCTTTCAAGTAATCTAAATTGCCGACAAGCACTTTGTCCTTGTTGTCGAGATCCAACGTCACGATCTGTTCGAAGACCGACTCGATGAAGGGTCGCCAAATCTGTTTGGGAGTGAGAGTCGAGTTGACACTCGTCACGTATTCGTCCGTCAACTTTTGCAGATCGTCCACCAATATGTAATCATCATCGCTCAAATCTATTTCGATATCGCTTTTATTTTGATTCTCGCGAATCATCTGCAAGAGTAAAGTTACAATTCCAAAGTTACGAAAATTAGAAAGTCGATAGCAGCACACTTTAATTTAAGTTTTTTTTAATTAATTTGATTTTTAATTTATATATTTTATTTAACGGTGATGTAATCGAAGAAAAAACACTTCTGTGACTAAACCCACGGAAAGAGATTTCAACGTATATTGCTAAAATCTTTTCACGTGCAAAATCATTGAGCATTCATTCAACAAGATATGCTAAGAAGTTGTTTTTTTTTAATATTCGAAATAAAAACTACTCACGTAATAAAGGACGCTGCTAATGTCATAAATCGTCTCGACGAATTCCGTCAATGTCTCCGTTTTGAATTCGCTTTCCGCGGTGCAAGCATTAACGGTGCCGTTGCTGATTATCTGCTTGATGACGTCGGCCATGTAAACCAATTCGGCGTCTTCGTTTTCGTCCAGCATGGATTCGTCGTCCAGATCTTCCAGCTTTCTCAGACGCGATCTGATGGTCTGCAGACGTCTCTCCAATTCTTTATCGCTATTGTCAGAAGTCGTTACTGTAGATATATGTATATTCGTTCGTACTATAATAAGTCTTTAAAAAAGATCAAGATGTTTGTACGTAATTTACAAAATTTACATTGTACGCGGTATATATTTCTCCCCTCTAATTTTAAAAATAATATTGAAATTAATAATAATAATACTTTTAATTAATAACAATTTTTATTAATTTAACTAAGTATTTACATGCCTGGGAAATGGACTGTCCTCCTCCGGAACGTCGAGGTAGAGTACGTTTCTGCTATTGTTTCTCGGATCGGGCATTATGTCGAAACCGAAGAAAATGTCACGGCCCAGAATTCTCTTCACCTTTGCGCTCTGCTCGATGTAATTGGCAGTTTTGTTGGTGAGAGCTGCCGGTATCATCGGCAAATCCAACAACTCCAACAGATCGATCAGCGGCGACAGATCGAGCTCGTTCATCGATCCTGGAATTTTAGAATTTAACAATCCTTTCTAATTTTTTTTTTTTACCTCGACGAAATTACGAATCGTAATAGAATTGCCCTCTACTCTGTAGCTGACTAGAAATTCAAAATTGCAAACGCACGCGTGTCCATGCAGCTGGTAAACAGCGTCTTCGCTTGCATCACCGCCCGCGGGACTTCAGCAGCGGACACATTGACCTTCAACAGATCTCGGATCTTCCTGGACACGCGATCGCTGCGCTCGCTGAACCAGGAATTCGTCAGGCTGGAATCCGGTATGGGATGTTCCTGCGGCCACCTGCCGCACGCGTATCTAAAAGATGCGATTTGACCATAAAAAAAAAAAACAAAACGAGCGATTTGACATCTTACAAAGAAAATTAATATGTAAGTTAATTAATTATTTAATATATAGCTCTTTTTCTTTTGTGTTCGTGCAATACACGACAATGATAAATAATGACAAATTATATTTTCTAGCGAACGCGCGCATTAAACTTCGTGGAAGCTCGTTTCATTCAGGTTACTGAAAGTGGAACGCACGAAGCGAATATATTTACGTAATGGAAAAACGGTCGGTCACGATCCGATAGAACTTCTGATAAGTGCTTTGTGAAACTCGAGTCAAAAACCAAAAAAAAAAAAAGATAAGTCTGTGTGTGTGATTAGATGAGAAAGGAAATCTCATGAAAAAAACGATTTTTTTTTTTTTTTAACGTAGAAAACAAAACTCTTCTCTACTCTACAACCCACATTTACACACAGGAAAACGATCGACTTACTGATAAAAATCATCGCATGGATTTACAGAAGCGTTCATAGATTCCTTCAAACTAGCAGCTTTATGTATGCAAATAAGAGAAAAATATTAATTATTATTTCTCCGACTTTCTATATCTTGCGAGTAACTTTACACACATTTGCAATTTTATTTTTTTTTTCTCTCCCACAACGGTGTATACTCGTGTAACGCAATAAAGCGTTTCTTCGTCTCCCTTTCTCTCAACAATATATACATGTATAACAAAGTTATATAGATTTCAGATTGCTCACCTATTCGCACGCAATCTTCGCTATCGCATATTTTTATCATGCTGCTACGCGCATCTGCAACAAACAGACGCATCGTCGTGTAATTATTGTACGTAAGTGGTTTTTAATATATTTTAAATAAAATATTTCATTATATGTGCGTTTTTCTTGCGACAAATACTTCTTCGTCAATTACTCGAGATCTGAAATCTACGTGTCTTCTCGAGAAAAAAAAAGTAATACCAAAAATTCCGGTCTGACAATTATTTGTCTAAATTAACTACAGGAAAAGCAACTATGAATTGTCGCGTATGAATAATGACAAACACGTGTCGGGAACCTGTTTCATAACACACAACCTGCGCGCACGAGTCATAGCCGTGTGTGTCTGCTGAAATATTTACGCAATGTCAATGGCGATCGAAGACACTAAACTATTTTCTCTCACAATTCGTCAGGAAATGTAAATTGCGAATAAAAGTGAATATGTTAAAGGAACACATTTTTTTGAATAAAAAAAAAAAAAAACAGTTTTCCATATGTTTGGCATCTAATTAAGTTATATTGCAAGATTTACAGCAAATTATTTTTTTTTATTCATTGTTTGTTAAAGCATGCAAAAAGAAAAAACTCACAAAGAATCGCGAGCACCAGAACCGTGATGAGCAAGGAAGCCGCGAGGAAGAGCAGGATTATCACTTGTAAGTTGGTGATTTGGGTCCGTTTCTTAAAGCTGCAAATACGAAAACTTTGACTGTAAAAAACGCAATCGGTAGCTAATTAAAGAAAAAAAAAATTATCCTTAAAAAAAAATGTAATCCGTTATCTTACTAAGTGTGTCTGGATCTTATCGGCACCAAGTGGTCTTGGCTTCCGACTGAGTAAACGGACGTCTCATCCTCTGAGGAGAAATAAAAACGCGCGTAAAAGCGCAGGTCGTTCATGTGAGAGAAATCAGATGTAAAACAAAAAAGTCTTTAATGTCAAATAAAAAAAAAAAAAAAATAACAACTTGAAACTTTAGATACAAGCTTTCGAATTAAGCCAGAATAAAACTGTGATCAATAAAGTGTCCGCCGCTGTTGACAGTGCAAGCAAACAGGAAGGGTATTGATTTTTTATCATCGCAAATACAATACGCGCTATATTTCGACTGATTGATTGTCTTCCTCAAACGGAAAAATATGGAAAAGCAATAAGACATTGCAAATAGTTTACGAGTCGGACTGGTCAATCTTTTTTTTTTTAAAAAGTTTATAAAAATTTAACGGTTAATAAAATCATGGTGTAAGACTGTTCTTTTTTTTTTATCACAAAGTACACACAACTTTGATAAAGCATCGTATAAGAGAAACCGTGCGTGCGTGTTAAAGGATTAATTAACGCGTGTGCACCAGGAAAGAAACGGCAAAAACAGAGACGAGCGGGATGTAAAAATTATAACTCACTGCGTTCGTTATTCATGCTGAATGGCCCACTGACCAGATCGAACTGACGACACTGAACATCGAGTTGGACAGACAACCACGGATGTCCATACGTTCACATTTACCCAGTGGTTCTCGTGCCCCCGTCGTCGTCGTCGTCGTCGTCGTCATCGTCGTCGTCGTTGAAGCAACATCGAACGAACGTCAAGTCTCCCATCCTGTTTGTTCAACCGACGACAATCGACGTAAATATCGGAAGACGGATTCTTTTTTTTTTGCACGCCGAGAGAGGAGTTCATAACGTACTTACGAAAGCCCTATCCGCGTGGAAGTACTTTCTCAAAGCTGCGTTACAAGTCAATATGTAGCAGCGGCACGTGTAATTTCACTGTTGCATAATTTCCTTGGCGCGAATTAAATTTTATCTTATCGAAAATGTTGCGCGTATCAAGTACCGTTGCATGCGTTACATGTGTGTGCGTGTTGTATTAACAGATTTTAATGTGTTATTACAATTGTTCGCTTAATCGAAATATTTTGTTATTTAATTAATAATATCTTTGCATGTGTTTTTCAATTTTTTTTTTGCATATAAATTGCATTGTACGTGTAATCGATGAGAAGAATTAAAAAGGGGTGAAAGGTTCACTCGCGAAGGATATTAAAGAAACAACAAAAAAAGTAACAATATAATTAATTGTCAATGTACAAGAATGTCTGAGAATATTAAATTAACGCGGTATAATGTGTGTAAATATATATATATATTTGTGTTTCAAGATCGTTTCGCAGTGCACGTGCCGATGAACGGTGTCCGGGAAGTTAGACTATCACGGAAAAACGCTTATTACGAGGAGAAAGTATGCAGGCAACATGGGCTACGTAATACGCCGCACGCATTTATTATTCATGCAACCGTTCTATCGGACGGTTTAGTGTGTGATTGTGTGGTCGTAAACGTGCTTGCGAGTTATTAGGAAAATCGTTCCAATTTCTCAGCAGGTGATACATACATACGTACATTTTTATATGCTTGTTGTTGCATTATATTATAAAAAAAAAAAAGATAAAATATAAATATTCAAATAAAATTCAAGAGAAAGATATTTAATTTTTCAAAATAAGTGTATTTAAAAAATTTATATTTCAAAAAAGTGTACAGTTAAAAAAATTTTATCTAAAACAGCACATGTTCGAAACTTTATTTTCAAGAAAATATAAAGCGCTAATTTTCTTTGTCTCGCGTGTTAACACGTACGGCAATAGATTTATTTTAAAAAACCAAAAATTAGATACGTGTTACAGGTTAATACCATTACGGAGATAAAATCGTTGGGAAACCGAGAATGCATTTCCGATTGTGGCGCAACTCGCAAATGGACTCGTGATGTAACCGTGCGATCGCGAAACGCGAATGTGCACGTTAAGAAATTTCTTCGATTAATCAAAGAGATACATTTGTTGTATCGTAATCGAGAGATTTTATCACACACACACACACACACAAGCGCGAGCGATCATTACTCTTCGCGTAATTGCCAACGCGTTAGAACATTTATTGAAACTGACTATATACTCCATCTACTATATATATTATATTTATTTCATCACGAATGTCCGATTTTGACAGCCTGACCGGAAAGATCGAGATAACCGATATATCATGTAACTAATAACGTAAACGTCGCAAACGCGACAGTGAAATATACGTCAAACCTGAAATATACACACAACCTGTTACGGGTGTAAAACATTTTTTTATTCAAAATGTGTACCACACGCTCGTAGATAATTTCAGTCGCGTACAAATCGGCTTGCGTAAAATCGGCTTTTTGTGCACCGCTCGAAAAAAAATTGCAATCAAGTGCGCTGTGAACTTGGGGGGGGGGCGCGAGATACTGGTCCAGCGTGTGTCTCTCTTGCGATTCGCACGGTGGATAAATTTTGACTATAGCGATATTATCGCGCAGTATGTAAAATTTGCGCGCATTCGCGCTCCGATCGACTGTGCAACAACGAATACAGCGAACGTCGCCGTTCGTTTTGTTGAGAGCTCGCGGCAATGTTCAACGGAAAAACGCGCGCCGCGCGTTTTTACGAGGAACGTTCACACACACAGAGACCAGTTGATAATCTGCATTCTTGGATCTTGAATGCAAAAAAAAAAAAAAGTGAAAATCTTGGAGCGCGACACGCCGCGTATAATTACGTGGGTGTGCATTATCCCTTCTCCCGGGCGTTTTAACGTTCACTTCGATGCAAATCACGTGCATCGTTTCGCGCGTTCGTTTCGATAAATCAAATTGAAAATGAAACTTTTCGATCGATCGCGGAAAATAAATAAGTCTCGTTATTAAAAAAAAGTGCATTTCGTATATTTACTTTTCCCTCGCATTATCCTGCGAACATTCTTCTCGTGCGTTTAATCTCACAGCCGTAGATTTGCCAAACAATTACGGCAAACAAAGTGCTCGTTACACAATTGCATGCGTCTAAAAAAAAAGTAGGGTTATATTTAACTAATTTACAAAATTCTATTCTAATTCACTAAATCTAAATTGTGGGAAAATTATAGCATTTCAATATCTCGATGTGTGATCGCGGCGGTAATATTCTCTGACCTCGGAAAGTTTGTATCGGATGCGGTAATCGGATTTGTTGTTCAAAATAATAGACACGTAAGAAGAACAAAAAAAAATCAATTGTTATGTTTCTTTTCTTCAGCGGAAGAGTCTCGTTAGAGCGAGAGAGACGCACGATCTTCCCGTCTCACACATCCGGTCGGTTACTAAAAAACAAACGTCGAAAGGCCAATGGCTGGTTCTCCCACCTCGAAAAATAGACAAAGGACCGTAAAGACACTCGTAAAACTCACGTAGAAAAACGTTGGTCGCGCGATGACTGAAATTGCGCGAGTACAGACCGCAGACAATTCTTTCTGCGAAACCTCTAACGAGATTAACAAATTGGTCGAAAGCGCCGGCCAGACTTTTTCCGACGATCTCGTCTCGTTTTTTCGAGCGAAACCGCAGAAACGTATATACGACAGGTACAGAAGAAACTGTACGTTTTAATCGACGGCGGACATTAGCGGAATTGTATTAAGATCGGGGCTGGGGAAAAAGAAACAGGTGTAACGCAATTATCGGTGACGCAATTGCGACACAAGAGCGCGTTCGATTACACACCCCCCACCAACCGCATCACATCTCATCACAAAGTTTACAGAAAAAAAAAAAAACACTTATCTATGAACGTGACTGTCGGCAAACTCCTTGCAACTCTCGATCTCGGATCGAGATACAACGACTGGGATTTGACAACGTGGGAGCGAATTGGTTGTTGTATTGCAAAAACAAAGCTTGCGATTCACGTAGCTGCATTCGAGCAACATCGTCATACGATAGAAAGGTTGGCAACCGGGGTGGCCGTAGGGTGGCTCTGTTTGGACTATCCGTTGCTCGGCGACGTTAGATTGATTGATTCGCACAAGAACTCTCTCTCTCTCTCTCTCTTCTATCGAAACAAATAAATAATCTAATCGAGATAACAAACAGGAAAGTTTGTTTTTTTTCCTAAAGAATTTTATTTTTCGCCGATGTTATAGTATTTTAAAAAGTTGTTTTATTTAACAGCTAAATATTCTCGGGCAAGTGTAAATATACCTTTCTTTGTTTTTTGTCGCTTTTTACTCTTATCAGTTAATTTTAATTAATTTCTCTTATCCAATCTTGTTGAGTTTAATTAAAGTAACTTTCGTAACGTGGGACAATCGAAAGGACGTGAGAGGATAAAACGAGCAATAGTTTATCACAAGACGTAAAAATCAACTTTTATTAAAAAATAAATAAAAGTGTTGATGCCAAATGATGTAGAGAGGGGCGAGAGGGGTGTGGGGAAAAAAGATGGCCGCTCTGATGTTGAAATCTCTTCTTGCCGCACGAAGTACCGTTTGATTGATAGAGAACTAGATGAAAAACCTGGAAGACGCGGAAGGATCCTGATCGATGCACGTGTCATATGTAGCGTCAAGGCGTAGACGAAGGCGGGACGGGGAGCCAATGTATACGAGAGGATATACTTTTTTCAAGTTTGGCGGTGCCGGGTCTTTTTACAAGCGGTCCTTGAGTGGTCCAAAAAAACGAAATGCGCGGCTGTCCTGAGACGAATCGAATTTCCAATTCGATCCAAAGTTGATACCGCAACTTTGCGGTATATTGTTCTTTTCTTCGTGACCTTCGTTGGATTTTTTTTTTTTTTGCGCGGACCGGGGACTCCTCGACCCGGGGCCGGAAATCCGCGGTTCTTTCAATTTCTCTCAAGAGAAACGTGTCTCTTGACATCTCTCGTCGGAAGAGTGTGCGTTTTCCGCCGAGAGGATTACCTGGGTAAAATCTCAACCATCAACGTGGTGGTCGTTGATATCGCTGCCTCATATCAGCCTCAGGATCGCACATTCGGCGTGGACCACTCCGGACCAGCGTGTTAGCTTGCTAAACTGCGGATGCTTAATGATGTCCGTGGATGGCCACGTTGACCACCTGGGGTTCGTGATGAGGAGCCGGGATGTAATGTTCGACACCCACCAAGTGTGGATGCCCTACATGCGGGCCAGAGTAGTGGATGCGGGTGGCGTGGTCGTTGCCGTGAAGAAGAAGCGGAGAGGCGTGCGGGGCCGGGATGTTCGGCTGTCCGCCGACGTGGATGTGCGTCGGCGCATGTCCGGCGGTAACGACGGCCACAAGGGCGAACAGGACAATCTTTAAAAAAAAAAAACGTAAAAAATAACTTTATGACGTAAAACAAATAACATCTTATTATTATTAATTATTTTCACGTACAAAAATAATGTAAAAGAGAGGAAGTTGAGAACACAGAGAAACCCGACCCGCACTTCCGGTGAAGAAACAAAGAAAAGCGAGGAGACGTGATGTGACAATCGGATATCGGATATAATTTTAATCAGAAAAAAGCAAAGTATCGCGAAATCTTAAAATATGCGCAATTATCAAACGTTTTTTACTTTTAATAATTAATATAAGATACAGATAATTGCGTAATGAATAAAAAATAAATTCTCGCTGTTCGAGAAACAACTTACGTAGAATTTCATGGCGGCGAGCGGTGGTTTTTCTTGTGCGTTTGTATAAAACACTAGACAAACACTATGTGTTCAAGGGGCGACGCGGTATGCTTTTATAGCGAAACCCTGCCCGGGAGTCTAGGCCCACTCCCGGGTCGTTACAGGCGGGGGCACGGCGTTCACGTCACACGGACCCCTTTCACCGGCTACGGGACCGACACCCTTTCTGGCCTCCTCGTTGGCTGGCCGCCCGACAGCGCAACGTCACGCCTCGTCACGCTTCTGATAATTTCGACATCGGCAACGGCACCCTTAAAGGTGCCAATATCAAAGATCGCGGGAAATGTGGACCAAGACAAAGAGAACAGCGATATATCATCGCCGCTTAATTTGAAGTAACTGACGATATATGTATATGGCGCGTAAACGTGAGACGCGTGAAGTGAGAGCCGCGTGACGGTAAAGAACAAGTAACGCGGAAAAATTACGATGTTGCAAGATTAACGTGATTTCGTCTTTGTTTATATACGCGTAAGTGATTACGAGGTAAGTTTTACGGAACTGTGAAAAAAAAACAAACAAAAACTAATCTTACATGTGAGAAATTAACTTTTATATATTACGTACGCATGTAAAAACAGATCGCATGATCTTATACGTGTCTGTATTTCTTACATGTGTGTGCGGTATTAATTAACTACATATTTCTATTCACAAATTACTTGAGCGAGTGACACAAGCGTACTTTCACAGATATTTAAAGGCAATCTTGGTCACACCATGTTGATTTGTAAATACGTACTTGATATTCAAATATGTATTTTGTCACACGTGACTGATCGTGGAGACTTTGAGAACGTGACACGTTCATAAAAAATCACGAAATACCTTTGAACGCGGTGCAACATGTGTCTGTGTTGTTAATTGTTAGTAACAAGTTGCTCAATGTGTGCGGGGTTTGCGTGCATTTTACGTGTAAGCATTTTAATTATTTATTTCACACACACACGCACACGCATAAATATATAATTAGCAATTACAACTAATATTTATCATTAAAAAAAAAATCCAAGAGACGGGAACAAAAAAAAAAAAAAAATACAGAAATGAAGAAAAGAGTAAAAGAGAGAGATTTGCTTAAAAAAATAAATAGAAAATAAGTAAAAATAATAGGAAATGGAAAAATAAAAACAAGTAAGAGGAAAGAAAACAACAGAACGTATCGGGTGTGACTCAATAAACATTCGACGTTGTAATTCCTGGTTTATCACAAAGTCAACTTTTATTCGAAAATAAATAAAAGATACATGCTGCTGCGAAAGAAAAAAAATGAGAAGAGAAAAACGCTCTCTCTTTGATGTCTTCTTCAATGTCACAATATATTGCCGCACGAGAATTTGAGTGCTGAGACAGCAGAGAAAATGAAGGAACAGATATATATATATATATAAAGACGCGAGTGTCATGTCATGGTATGTTATGTGTGTGACGTGTTGTAATATAGCGCTCTTATAACTTAAAATCGAGACAATTTCTTTTTTTGTAAGTTGCCTGGTCTGCGATCCACAAGCGGCCCAAGATTTTGTTCGTTTTTTTTTTTTTTTTTAAGAGGATAAATTTTTCAATTTATTGAAGAAGCTGAATCCTGATCATTCCTGGCGAATCCTCGCTCCACTTGCGTTCCAACGTCGGAGTCACCGCAGTCTTTCGATGAGAAAATATACATATCGTTGGTAAAAAAAATAATTCCGTTGTCGTTAATTAACGATTAAATTAGATTTATGGAATGATTTGCTTTGGACCACTCTGGACCGCTCTAATGAGTTCAGCGAGTATCGTCGGACGGGGGGATGTGTTGTTTCTAGTCCCAACCGTGACCGTGCGTCTTGACGACGGCGATTTCGGGTTCCGGAGCGGGCACGTAGTGCTCGACGCCGACGAGATGCGGATGCGGAATATGAGGAGCGGCGTAATGTATTTTGCTGACATGCGCGTGCCCCTTGATGTGCAGAGGCGATGGGTGCGGAGGCGGAATGGCGGGTTGTTGGGGAATGAAGTGCGCATGGTGAACCTCCTGTTGGATTGCACAGACAAACAAATATAATGATACTAATATTTAATAATCTCACATGCGCAATTTGCGTAAAAGACAACGGCTGACTGTCAATAGAAATTGTGTGTAAGAATATGTTTTATTGTTTTTTTTTTTTTTTTTCAAATCCATAACATGCGTTGTAACATCATTGTTGAATTTTTCACACAGAAGTTGCGAAATCGCGTACAAAGAGGACAAAGACAATTCAGGATAATTAACTTTGCAATAGGAGCGTGGATGTGAAACAAGCATTACGTAAGACGAACTGCACCGATTATTGCCGGTACAATTGAGCCGGCGAGGTTTCGCCACGATCTCGTTTACGAGACTACGACGACGAAGCAAATTGAAAATCCACTTGGTCTAACAATCTCACGAGCGCGCACAGAGTTTATTCCGTTGCCAGAGAGTCATGTAAAAGCCGGAGAACGAACGACCATCGCTCGCGATCTTACAACATAAACGTAATAGCAGATATCGATCGGTGTTTATTTTATTTTTATTTTTTTTAACGAGGAACGCAATCGGTGACGCGGAATTACGGCGTCGGTGGCTCAGTCGACAAGTTTTCCGAAGTATGTAAATTATAATGCGGCCGGGAGAGAAATTGCTGTCATCGTAGATATCAAATCTTTAATTAGAGTTACTGGAACAGCGCGCACGTATATTGCGCGACTACTGCAAACTTCGATCTTTCCTTTACGTCGGATCCGAACGAAAGCAAATTTATTATTATTATGTAATTCGCGACTGTGTGAAGGAAGAAAAAAATAAAATAACTTTGATCAAACACTTCCCGCGGTTCGAATTAAAGTAGACCGTTGATTCTCGGATCGTTTTCCAGAAGCGCTTGTTTTTTTTTCTCAGTCATTCCACTTTGCATAGTTTTCTAATTTACTGTCATTACCTTGTCATTGCGATCGATACGTTACCTATTTCTCTCTCTCTCTCACTATCCGCTCTTGACTTGATTTCTAAAATTCCATCTTACTGTAGCTTATAAAAAAAAAAAAAAAAACAATCGAATTCGACGTGGAGAATTCGACCGCAATTCATCTTCCCACATCATCGTTACCTTGGCGTACGCCACGGGAGCGGCGACCTTGACATAATTAGAAGACGATGGCGCGACCCAGGGCGAGGGTGCGTGCACCGGGGTGGCGTGCACTACCGGAGCGGCGTGCACCACAGGAGCAACCCAGGGCTGCGTGATCAGAGTGAGCGAGATTATCAGACAGCGGAATCGGAACCGCGCGCCGATACTTATTACGAGGCCTGTGTGTTACGTCAACTCACTTTCCCACCGAGTACGTTTCAAAGCTTCTCGGTTGCCAGACGGAGAAACACAGACGGAATCGATGATGGATGTGATGCGAATCGATCCGGTGTGAGTGACACGAGAGCGATGAGAAGAATTATTTTGCCGCAAGAGTTATAATAAAATAATGCTCGATGACAGGCACCAGAACTTCGAAGAAATGAATGAAAAGTATTACAGCGTAAATAAAGATGTGGGTAATTAATTTTTAGAATGTAAGATTATTAAGAAGAATATTTGACGTGCGGAGAAAACCATCAACAATGGAATAAAAGAGATGACATTTAATCACACACACACAAACATACATATAAATGTTATTATTAGACGAGAGATTACGTGTTGACGAAGACAAAACGACAGTTTTCTTTTGCGAGATTAATTGCAGCAAAAGAGGCAAGAGAGAAATTGTGAAACTCTGCAGATATTTTCTTGAAAGATAATAATCAATGGCATGTATGTGTCTCGTTAACATGATATTCGAAACCGCACACGAGTCTCGGTCGTGTGTATTTAGTTATTTGAGAGGAGAGAGAACGCGAGTGGAAGCGAGACAGAATGAGGAAAGAGAAAGATATATCGTTGAACAAATTTATTGACTAATTTATCGGCCGTTAAGCATCAAATGTGCTTATTAACTATGCTTGCGTATAACGTATGTCAGTGAGTAAAATAAAAGTTTGGGGTGATTGAGAGATTTGCTTGAATATTCTCGTATATCGGAACGACATAATATCTCTATGCGCAACCCCCTCAAATTGCGCGCATAAATATCTCTCTGCTTCAAATTAATTTTCTTTGCAAGTTCTACATCCATGAATCGTGACTCCACACTTTAATACACAAATACTTTTCAATAATCAATAATAATTTTGTTTGATCAATGATATATTTTTTCTCGCAGTCATTCCTAAATTAAAAAAAAAAAGAAAAAAAGAAAAAAAAATATTTAAATATGCTTAAGTAATCAGGCGTGGTTGAACTGTTTCAGTTCAACCACGCCCGATTACTTAAGCATATTTAACGATTTTTAATAATTGAACTCGAGAAACTCCTCCTGAACTTAATTGATTTAAAAAAAATATTGTTTTTAAAAGAAGAAACTGTGAAATTCTTACTGGTTCATGATATCCAATAAGTCCGGCGCTTGCGGCCGCTACAACGGCGAACAAAACAATCTGCAACATAGCGATAATATAATATAATATTGTTGCGACAAATACAAGAGCTCGCGTAGTGTCCAACTAGCAAACAAATTTATCCAAATAGAAGCCATTGCACGAGATACATGTGTGAAACGTATCTTTGTTTTTGCATACGTGTAAATCAATAGAGATTTTTCGAATTGAATTAAATTCTATGCGTATTAATTTTGTTATTTTTTTTTTTATATGTACATGTGGTCTGCGCACACAAATAGAAAAATAGAGAGCGTATATTAATTTTTTTTTGATACACGGACAGATCTCTGTTGCACAACTTGCGTAACAACACCCGTGCAAACGAAGTTCTCTCCGCGAACAAATAAATTTTATTCTCGGATCTTATAACGGCCAACTTTTACTTCCTTGCGTTACATTTGTTAGGTGAAACTTACGAAGAACTTCATGATGTGTGACGGCGGTTTTTCTTGCGCGCTACGCGGGAAAACACTATGTGTTTGAGGGGCGACGCGGTATGCTTTTATAGCAGAACCCTGCTCAAGCCCCAGGTGGCCCCAGGGATGCGGCGGGGGCCACCGTCAATTGCAATCCGCTTCGGATGCGGATCCCTTTCACCAGTAGCACAAGAGATCGACCCTTTCGGATCCCTTATCGGGAGTGTCCAATTAGAAGACACAAATTAGCCGTTGGCTTCCGGTCCCTCGGAAAATATGACCGGATGTTCGGACATGATAAAAAAATGCCGTAGAAAAAATATACTTTTATTCAATATTTTACACGTACAGCACGTAATATATATATATATGTGTGTGTGTGTGTTTTATACTGACACTTGATGTGTGTAATGCGATGAATTGCAAGATGTTCCGTTTTTTATACTTGCGATATTTCACAGAGAAATGTCACAAAAACCGTCTTTTTCGCACAACGGGTGCGGGCATCATTTTGAAGACGCATTTTGCATCTCTCTCTCAATCTTTAATGTTTAAATAAATTCCACATAAATTCTCCCCGCTTGTGTCATTCACCCTCGGGTCTAATAAGCGCGCGTTTACGAGCTACTGTGCTAATTTCGCAACCCGCGCCAACCTGCGGTGGAAGTGGTTGGTTAGCCATGAACACATTTAGTTCTGGGTCGCGCATTGGAATAAATCTTCCTCTTCTCTTCTCTTTTTCTTCTCGTGTGGAAAGAAAAAAAAACAACGCGAAAATCATCAGCGAGATCCTCGCGAGATTCGTCGTTTTGGACGAGAACGGGAGAAGGTGGAGAGGTAGTGACAAGAGTATGCACCTACGTTTCCTGTAATTTTAAGATATAAGTACTTTTTTTTCGACCATATTTAGCAATTATCTGTTCAAACCTAAGGCAACCGGTCTCCTTTTATATTCGGTATAAAAACAACTAGTATTAGACTCGCGGGGTTTACGCAACCTCTCCCTCTCTCGACCACCGAGCGTAACTGTTTTGCTTTTCGCCTGCGAATGAAGTATACAAGCGCGGAACCAACCCCCCGTAAGTATCTCTCTCTCTAATGTAGTCAACGTTAGATGTTAAAGTCAGGCTAGGCCTGAAATACGTATTTCGCCGCGAATATACGTTGCAAAACCTGGAAAGTTTAACGATTCCCATTATTTTGTAACGCCTCGCGCTCGTGCTCTGCTTTAGATCGGAACAAGATAGAAAGAAGGGGGAAAGAAACACAAGAAAGAGATGTGTGCCCTCCCCCTCCCCCCTCGCCGTCGGTGTAACGAGCGTGTAAGAAATATTAATGCAACGCTTGCACGACGCGCATCAACGTCCGAAAGAAAACGAAGACGAAGCTTCGAAAAGTATTATTTTTAATCCGCGCGTATATATTTTTATCACACGCGTGTGAAAAAAATGAAAGCCGTTAAAGAGTTGACGCAAACTCACGTAAACCAGGGAATAAAAAATCCCAGAGTCCGAGACGCGTGGTGTGCAATATTTGCGTTTGATATTTAGCTCGTTATTGTTTCGTGAAGTGCATTTTTACAAAACGCTTGTGTAACACAACGCGCATTGTGTTTCATTTATAGTAATACGAGATTTTTCCATTGGGCAATGATGTCGGCATTATAACGAAACACGATCACGCACCAAAACGCGCGAAAAATATTCACAGAATTGAGAGAAAAAAAAAACGTTTAGACACACACGATTTCTCTCGCGTAATAATGATATTGCACAAAACAAAAACTTTCGTTGAAAAAATTTTTGTGACGCAAGGATTTCGTATTTTTCGAAACTTTTCCTTCTTTTTTGTTTTGTTTTAGTACTCGGTTGCAGTCGCGTTGATTTCGAGAAATCGTTCAACCTTGGAGGGACGTTCGTTCGTTAATTGATTAAAAAAAAAGACTCTCGTTCTTTAAAACGCTTTTGGCAATTGCGATCGCGCTAATTTGAAATGTCTAAAAACGAGAATAAATTCGCAAACTGTTTCATAGTAAGGTTTTATAATGAGGTTTGTGGAATCTGTGTGACGTGATTAATTAGAAGTTTTGAACCTGGCAATCCGAGGTCGGGTCAGACTTCTAGCGCATTGAGCATCAAAACCGCGCTGTTCCAGATTCGCGTCCAAGGATATATTAGCAATTGCGCCATCCGACCGCCATGGATTCCCATATCTGTGAGAAACGCGAGCGAGTAACTCTCGCTTAGAAAGTAAATTTCCACGTCGCCCGAGGGGCTACGCCTTCAAACCTGGTCAAGCTTTAATCATTTAATTACACTCGCGACCGAATGGACTTGTCGATCGTGACGGACGTCTGCGAAACGGAGGAAATGGAAAATACTCTTGGAAGAAAAAAGACACGGATAATTGGCACGGAAAGTCGTAAGAAAAAGCATGTATTTCGGGAATTGCTGTGATTATAAATTTTTTTTTCAAGAAACTTGTTTTTAAGAAACTCTCGTTAGAGAGCGGTCTACGCGTGTGTTTGATGGTATTTTATAAGTAATTAAAAAAACTTAACGTATCGAGAAGAGGGAGAAAATATTTCAAATGCGAAAAAACGCATTTCGCGTTAAAATTAGAGGCAGGGATGAAAGCTTCGCTTTTCCCGGTTTGGAAATTGAAATTCGAAAAAATGTGCTGTTTGAAGACAACGGGAGACACGCACGTAACACGTGCCGATTTTCTCAGAAAATAATTTTATCCTCATTTTTCCTTCGAGACTTCACAGCCTTGAACGACGTTCTGAATCTAAAGATTGTACGCATGAGTACGTATAGACTTTCGACGCGAAAGCGCGGTGTAATGTAATCGAAATAAGCCGTGTGTGTATGTATTATATCGCACTACCCGGAAGAAACTGTATCACCTGCGCTTATAGCAACCAGAAGCGCGTCATAGAACTCATTAAATGGTTCATAACTAAACTGCGTCATTTTTTTCTCTTTTCTCTTCTCTTTCTCTCTCTTTTTCTTTCCAAATCTGTAATCCAACGGCACGCTCGAAATATCGTGCGTTCAAAAATTTTACTGCTATTAAACTCTGCTAATTATCTTGTCAGAAATGTTAATTACGCAAGCAAAAACATATCGCATATATATATGTATTTATTATATAAGCCGATATTTAAATTGCATAATTTTCGTTCCGATCTGGTGGTTGCCATCCGCATTCTGGATATCAGTTTATTACAAAAAAAAACAAAAAAAAAAAAGAACATGAAATATCTCGAAAACGTTCGAGTTGAGATTAGAGAACTTTCAGTTTATTAACGTAAGTGCATAACAAAAATGTATAAACACGTACGTATGCAAACGATATTATTAAATGAGGAGAAAATGTATGTGGGCGGAGAAGAGACGAAAAAAAAAACCCCTGAATTCATCCACTCTAATAGTCGTTGAAACTGAAAGCCTCGCTTATGGAAAGTTGAAAACAGAGCGGAAACGCAGTGACGCCATCTGTCGAGAAAAAACCAAGTTTAAATTAACAACAGAGTCACTCGTCGGGGCCGCTCCGTCGAGGGATTTTTTTATTACGCCTGTGCGTAACACAAAAAACAAAATGTAATTGTATATAACATTATATAATTAATTATTATAATTAACTTAATCAGTATATTTTTTCTTTCAAACCTAAAGTATAATAACGCGTTACTGGGATATATGTGGATTAAAAAAGTGTGCACGAACTATGGCGGAAATGATGTGTCAAGATGACAGACGACGCATACAAGATTCTTGGCTTTAATTTTTTTTAATCAATCTTTATATATATACTTTATATATATATATATATATTTATATCACTTATACAACATAGTTTTCGTCTTCGTTCGCAGACTGGCGTATGGGTGGCGTATTTTTCCGGAGGTTTGCTTAGCCGTTGAAAAAAAAACCAAATCAAATTTGATCTTCATCGGTAAATAGAGACGTTAACAAAGAAAAATATATATAAAACTTTCCTGTATATATACACGCACACACGCGCGCACCCACTCATACGTATGTATATATATATATAAGATTTGTATATAAGACTCGACTTATATCTATATCAAAATGTAATGTGTGCACAAACTGGAAAAATGGCAATTAATTCGCAATTTACATTCTCTGTGTATGAAAATCGCACTCGCATTTATCTCGTTTCTCAAAGTGAAACACACAAAGCGAAATGTGTGTGATCGCTTTCGCGTTTGTAAACACTCCTCCGCAACATATATGTATAACAAAAAAGAAAAAAAAGAATAAACTCTAAAAACTGCATAAATAACCGAATGAAATAACTAATATATAGTCGACACGGGAGTAAAACAGAATTAAAAGAGACCGCGCGTTCCGGAAACTTTCAATATGGCCGTGAGACAAACTGAACGTCGCGACGTGGCGTTGCACGTAGCGACGACGAGACGGAAGAGTATCAGCGGTACTAATCGTCGACCGCCGATTTGGCCACGATTTGTCACAACGTTAACCTAAACCGTTCGAAGACGGTCACCTAACCGTTGTATCGTGTGCTTGCAAGTGATTCGGCGCGTCGGCGAATGTGAACTTCAATCTGTACGCCTCGGCCACCAGCACGCCGATTTCCGAGTCCGTCCAGTTTTGCGTTGGCAGGTTTTGTAGCATCAACATGAGCCCCTGCAAGAGGGGAACAATATAACATTGACAACTAAACTCTGGGATTGCGAATTTTGCGATTTGACAAACAAACGACACGAGGTCTTACTTGAAAGTCAGGTTGCAGCAGCAAGTGTGTCCTCCATCGCAGAAGAAAGGCCGCGCATACGTAAAGCTGAAACGAAGCAAATCTGTCGGATTCCGCGAGATAAGTGTCCCAGAGACGAATGGTACAATGCAACGGTATCTCCCTCGTCAGTAAATTGTTCATCCAGCGAAAGGAGAACTGCAGATAATCCACTCCGTGCTGATGCAAGTGCTGATGCAACGGAGCTGTGGCAGTACGATCGAATTAAAGAAAAACTACGTGAATTATCTGACGGTAATGTGACGTTTCTATTTCGGAAATTCACCATCAATCCTCTGTATCAGTTCCTTCAGTTGATTCACCTTGTGCTGAATCCCCAATTGAGCAAATATGTAATTATCCTGAATACCGTCCAGAAACTTCGACAGGCACCAAAAACTGTCCGCCTCGATGATGTCGCGCTGTTCCTTCGACAGCGACGCCACATCATAGTTTTCCAGATCTTGCCAGGCTTGCACAGGCACCGCTTCTTGGAGAAAGACCAGGAAAAAGGGTGTCACGAGATCGTTCATACCCTGCGCAATCGACAAGCGATAAATCAATTTTTTTTTTTTTTTTTTTTTTTTTCAAACGCATAACTTAGCGTCGAGATACCTGAACGTAACCAGACGCGGGATGACGAATCGCCCAAATGTACAATATTCTCTCGAATATCAGCTGCACCGTCGTCTGCTGGAACAGCGAAATGAGCGGTGACATTCTAGGAATATCTATGTGAATCTGACGATATGTGTCCTGAAAGCCTTCGTCTCGCTCGACATCGTAATACTGTTTCACCAAGTTCCAATAGTCGAGTCGTTTGCGTTCCAGCGCGGGTTGCCTACGTTCTAGATTAGCAGGCAGATATTCCTGCAAACGTTTCGCAATCGCGCTTAGTTGTGTAAATATTCATCACCAAAATCGCGGACTCCTCCTCCTCCTCATCGTTTATACTCCTCTCATTTATTACTACTTACAGATAACAGCCTCCAGGTGACGGAGCGCAATTTAGCAGGCACGCCGGACCACGACAACTGCCGCAGCTCGTCTAAATTAAGTACAGATGCTTCCAAAAGCAACTGAAACTTGTCCACTTTACTCTCGCCATCTAAGCAAGATTGCAAATAATATTTTTTCTTTATCCGTTTCTACAAAGATATCTACTGTCACACAGAATTGCTAAATATATACCTTGCTCTTTCGAAGGTATAAAAAATTTATTAGGATTGTTTATCTGCTTCAACTGTTGCGGCCTGCCGGGAAACTGCGTCGGTTTATGTTGCGGCGATGCGCTGTACTTGGAATCCGTCTCATCACTGACGAAGTACTGACTGTTGTTCATCTGCAAACGCAGATTCGCGTTACGCAGATGCAACGGCTGCACAGCCAGTCTTTGAAGAGCCTCCGCCTTCTTTTCCTTGGGAATGATTTCCTGCTCGACCACCTTGGCGTTCGTCTGCGATGACGTCTCCAGGTACTTGTTGTTACCGGATCTGTGACTGTTTATAACACTGAGCGCAGCTGAGTGACTGACTCTCTTCGATATCTTCACATCGGACACGGTGCAAAATTCGTCATCTCCCGAATCCCACGCGTCGTCCACACTTTCCTGAAAGTCTTGAAAGGAAGTGGAACCTCCGCCTGTGTTACTGTTGTTAGCGATGCCGGTTAGATTGCTGGAACCGATCGCAGCGGAATTGAATTTGCCATGTTTGATGTCCTGCTTTAGGCTCGGTCTGTAAGTAGATCAATTCAAAAAACTGTTACACTCACACAATCATATTATAAATTTTATTGGAAGAAACGGATTGCAAACAAATACACACCTTCCTGGCACCGCCCGAGTATTCTTCTTCCAGAAAGACTGATGGGCGGGAAGAGCTTGATTCTCCATAGCTGGGGTAGGAATCAAAAATTAACTGGCACCGAATAATGTTTTAGCACAGTTACAGCTACCGTGCCAGTTGTTTGTCATACCCAAGAGAACACCGGACAGCTGCAAAAAGTGAAATGAGAAAAACAATCGTGACAATGATAATTACTGTGACGAAAGTCGTTATTGTTATCGTGAGCACAATAACAAAGCACGAAATAAAAAGATAAAATGGAGATGAAGTGGAATCACAACAGTGATGACAGAGATCGTAACATATGATTTTCCAGGCAACGGCTGGACTGACGTCTGTCCAACTGCGGCCCGATAACGACTTTTGAAAACGACACCCAACGCACCTTACTTCCGTTTAATTAAATTACAGAGAAACGCACTTCGCGACTCGATACGCGACATATGTGGTTAGTTTGCGGAAATTCGCGCGATCGAGGTTATGTTGCGTAAGCCGTGAATCCGCGAGGCGCGTTGCGGTTAATCGAGGCGAAAAATACGCAACCGACGAAGAAGAGGCGAGACGGGAGAAGAACGTCGCGTTTACGCTTTCTGCTGTGTAATCGCGCGATATAAATCACCGGTCTCGCAAGCGGAATCGAAGCCAGCGAGATCTATTCCTCCTTCTAGCTGCGCGTTCCGGATTTGTCAGTCTCGTCTTCGCCTCGGTGTCGCGTCGACGACGTCGCTTCTTTCGCTCGTCGCCGCGGTAAACGATCTCGCGATTTCGTCCAGCCAGCGTGTTGCCGATTGTGTGTACCGCGGGGTGTTTACAACACTCGTCCTTCCTCTCCCTCGAAAAAAACCTGCCGCAATCTGAGGACCGCAAACCGGGTGAATTACTCTGTTTTTCCGCGTCCAACACGGCAGGTACGATTTTGACGTGCGACGGCCTGACGCGAGCGCTGCTGCTCGTCGCGCCTGATCGCCTCTCTCTCTCTCTCTCTCTCTCTTTCTCTCTTGCCTCTTATTACTGTATTCCGTTCCGTTTAATTCGTAATGTCATCCCGTTTCGCAATGTTTAAAATAAACAGCTCTTTAAATAATAGCTTTGGAACAAGGAAACGCAATAAAGTTCGGAAGAAGGGAAGCGGACTGAAACGGAACTTATGTAAGAAATGATGAAGCGCAGTTGCTGTTGATTAGGTGTTTGGCTCTCTTCCTCTTTGTTTCTCTCTCGTTTTCCTGCGAGTAAACAAAAATGATTTTGGCTTTGAGACATCGCTCTTCAAAATCTTTATTAAATCTACCTCGTAACAATAATAATCCCATTAAGCGCAAAAAACAATATCGTATTTTCAGTTCAAGAGACTCGAGGGAGATCACTCGTCGGATTGTCTCTATTCTTTGTTTCGCCGATTATCTTATCTCTTTTCGTATCTCTCGATATACTGCAATACTTTGCGCGAAGCAATTCGATCGAGGAAAAAAAAAAACAAGTTTTAATTATTTTATCGCGTGCGATATCTAGACACGTGTCTGTGTTCACGATCGGGAAACCATAACAATGCGATTCGACGTCGCGCATTTAGTTTAAAACATTTAGATTTTACACACATTTGTTTATTAGAAGAGAATCCGAAATCACACACACCGAGAGTAGCACCGGCGACGAAATTCGGCAACAGCCCAGTTTTTCGTCTGCGTGTGTTTTTCCAGTCTTCCTGGAACACCGGATCTAGCTTAACCCTATAAACTATATAAAAACCGTTAGCTACGAGTCTGGATGACACTGTCATTAGCATTACGAGTCACGTGTGTCGCTGATGAGAAGGTCGCGCGCCCCCGTCGTTTCTTCCACGGCGTTGCTTTCGGTTTCGCACGCGAAACCGTCATGCTTACGTGTGACATACTGTCAATGACATACAAAAACATTTGACATTTGCAGATAGAACGTAGGGTAAATAAACGTAGGATCCGGTGATGGTCACGTGACGCCAATGACGTTTACCGACGCACGCGCAAACGGGCTTCCTCGTCGTGACATTTCCAACCCACGATCACTGGTTGCTGACAGTTGCGGAGTAGGGTTGAAATCTGTGAGGTCGGGATCCGTTGTCGTCGTTGTAGTTTGATCTTGAGTTTTTCCCGCGCGTCGCCTGATTAATCGAAAAATTATTCGTCGCGTGGATTATCTCGACGCGACGAGACGAATCTCGAGGAACGGAGACGACGACGACGACGACGATTATCGAGAGTGCGCGATTTCCAACGCGGATGACATTCACTCTTTCGCAGGATCAGGACTAACAACGTTTAGAAGCATACGTACGCATTGCACCCGTGTCACACTCTCGGCGATTGATTTTCAACCCCGTGTCCACGGCGCACACGTGACTCCGCGTACGTATAAGATATATCCGAGGGCACGCATTGCGCTTTATAATTTTCGAACGAATTATTGATAAACATTGATCTATTGTGATCGCGCGTACTCGCTTCTCACGTTATACACACCATTACGGTGTGATTTGCATACATTGTTACATGTAAACACACACACAACGCACTGTAATTTGAGGAATGTGATTACTCAGGAAGTCTTGGCTATGAGGTCTTCTTAGTTCGTTTTTTTTTCGTATCATACATGTTGTTATAACGATAATTTTGAGAAGCAGTTAATACTGTCTCTCTTTTGTTGTTGATTGTAACAACATTATTTCCTATAATATTATTTTTCTTCCAGAAAAAATACGACTTGAACGCGTTTCGAGGTTCATATTTTTGTCTTTTTTTTAGAAAACTTGTTTGTGTCACATTTAACTTGGAGTGAGATAGACCAGTGGGAGCACGATTGCGTGTTGTAAATTATTTATCGTGTGTGACATTGTAACAGAGAAGTTTCGACCACGAGATGTGATCATCAATATTTAACAACTTGTCGGCATTTGCAAACAGGATGTAGCTTTTTATTAAATTTACGAAACTGAAACTTGTGCGCAGTATTAAAAAACGTTAAGTCTAACATTTTATTATTCACAATCCGCAAAAAATGAAAACAGTTCCAGATAGTTACGATCAAAGCAATGAAATTTAAATAAATAGAAAGAAAAAGAATTAAATGTTGGGAGTTCTGTTTCTTGATGAACACAACGCGTATTTATTATTCATACGTGGAATCTTGAATCATGCGGAAAGGAGGGAAATTTGATTATTCCAGAATATAACTAAAATATGAAAAAATATAAATTACATTAAAATTAGGAAGAATTTTTTTTTAGGAAAGATTCTTTAATTCTTGATACGCTTGTGCGGAAAACGTTTATCACGTATTATTGTAAGATCTGAAAAAAAAAACAAGTGACTGACTTTTTATCTCGTACAGTCGACCTAAAAAGAACCTCTGTCGCAATGTATGTGTGCGTATAATCTTATTGTATACATTTCGCAAATGCATCATCTATAATCCGTTTACTAGCTGCGAGAGCGGCGAATCGTCGCGGACGAATCGCATGAAAATTTTCGCGGACTCGCGCGCTTTCTCTCCCCCTCCGAGCGCGGATTTAGGAAATGTAGGTCTTACTTAGATCTTTTTTATACTTTCTTCGTAGTAGTCTACTTTCTTCGCACGACGCCAAAATCACTGCTCGTCAGTTCGCGCACAGTCGTTTCCCCGAGCGGCGCGTGTTGTGTGATTGTATCGTACGCGCGAAGAAAAATCCCTCGGGATGTGAGATCTTTATTTATATACGCGCGACCTATTTCGATACCGTTGGTCTTCGCGAGTTTACGTAGAATACATTCTTGATACAACAAACGCACACTGGTGAATCTCGATTTTTGTTTGTTAAAAGTGCGTTACGAAAATTGAGATATTTGAAAATAAATTTAAATTTCTTTCTAACAAATGTGTAATTTACTGAGAACTAGGAGTGTATTTTTATATATACGGGAACGCGTTTGTGAGGAGGCTTTCGCCGCGAGTTTCTTGCTCTCTAGCGCTTGGGGGACTTCGCAAGCCGCTCAACAATGCAAGAAATTAGAATCAACGAATTGGAGTGAAGGGGATGATAGAGAGAAAATTTGAAAGTTGAAATTTATTAACCGCGAATACGCACGACGAATTGCCTTGATTCGCTACAACAAAACGAGAAGTTTGAATCGCAAAAAGATTTATTTAAACGCATTCTTAGTTTGTTTTCCCCAATTTGAAATCTTTCCTATAATTCAAATCTCAATCCATTCTTTAAAAATGAATTTATGCCTACGTTGTTAAACATAGATTTTATTTTCAGCACATCACAATTAGATACAAATTATGTTGACGCTTATCTAAGATCTAACTGCTCTATTTGCGTCATTACGTTTAACATAATCGTCGTGTTATTACTTTCAGGAAGCGTTAATTACTTAAATTCTCTTTTTAGCTTCTATAAACGCTGTGTTAACAGAGACATTTTAATATTCTTCGTATATACTTAAACGTTTCTTTACCCTAAACAAACAAAAAATCTTTAATCTTCGATTGCATCATATCTGCGTAAACAGATAGAAAGAAATAATCTCGATCTTACGATCGATAAATTGAGAGACTATATTCTTCGGCAAGTGCGCAAGGATTTCATTATCTTAAACAAATTTTTTTCTTTCAATTGTTTGCTTCCACACCAACGTTTCGTTTATCTATCTGTTTGTAAATGTAAGCTAACAAATGCAAATGTAATTCGCTGATTTTTGTGAGATAAATTTTTATTATTATATTTTGCAGAAACAGTGTTTTCTCTGAGGTCAGAACAATGTCGGACATTGAGTGTGACGATGACGTGAGTATTATAGTTATTTTGCTCTCAGCATAATAAACGCGCGATTTGCCTAATAAAACTGCATTATATAAATACACGTGCGCTGTTTTTTTTTTTTTGCAGTTTCAAGATGCTCAGGAATCATTGCCGCAGTACGTAAAACACTTTCCTGGAATTTTCTATTCAACAAATTTTCTTACTTCAATAAGAAATGAAACATTCTCTTTCTCTCTTGTCCTTTTTTCTTCCTCAGGCCTACTTCTATGGACCTGAACACGTCGATAGTAGACGCAAAAAAAGCTATCCATTGCTTCTTCAACAACGACTTCGAGCAAGCGAAGAAAATTCTGGAGCCATGGGCGGACAGCAGCATGTATCATTCCTTGGGAACTAGCGTTTTCGCATTCATGGAAGCGGTGCTTACGTTCGAACAAGTACTAATTATTTATATTACCTCTGCTACACACATTGCTGTTGTTCTTTTTTTTTCTTTTTTTTTACTCATGTGTGTTTCTCTTTATCGCGAATCTGTTTCTATTTCTTGCGCACCTCTTCTTCGAACGATGATTAATGTCGTAGAAACACGTGGAGAAGGCGTCGGAAGCTTTGAAACAGTGTATGAGCCTGTGTTCCAAGTATCGGAAGCACACAACCATAACGCAAAACATCGGGAAAATGGTCAAGAAGGTTAACTACGACACTTACACAAACGGTAATGAATAAATAAAACGCGCATGTTTTTATCGCTTCGCGCGTTATGCTTAGCGAACATTGTGCAACCAAAAAAAAAAAAATACGAAAAACAGCATGAAATAGCATGATTCAATAATAATAATTCATTAATAGTTTTGACTTATTTTAATTTTTTTTTTTTTTTTATCGTTTAACGAGCGATTAATTTTGCAAAAGTTTGCATCGATATGCTCGGTGTCAGCTTTTGCGTTATCATAGATAATTTTTGTGGTTGAAAAAAATACTTATTGCGATATCGAGTTTAATATTTCACATTTTTTTTTTAGCGACCGGTTAACTCTCGCTAATTAACTTTTGCACGTGAAGTGACCGATAATTAATCTTGCAGAGGAAGTGCATGCGGAACTCTGTTACGCCGAATCGCTCCTGTTGAAATCGATGCTCACCTTCGTGGAGGACGAGACTCTTGTCAGCTTCGTCAAGGCGGGACTGAAAATTCGCACCTGTTTTCTGTTGTACAAGTAAGCCGCAACTTCGCTCAATTACCGTTTGTACGTTAATCGGTCTTCGTTCTTCTCTTTTTTTTGGCCGATGATAATCGATAATCAGTGCGATATGATTCTTTGCAGGGAGTGTATGACAATTTTGAAAACTCGCAATTGGAGCAATAACAGTCACAAAGTGGATTTCGAAAGCGGCGTTCGTATGGGTATTGGCGCATTCAATTTGGTATATATAGTCTTCCGCCTTCTCTCTCTCTCTCTCTTTCTCTCTTTCCCCCTTTCCTGCGTCTTTCGCAGATATTCGCGTTTTGTCGTAAACATTATAAACTAGTTTTTTTTTCTAGATGATTTCGCTGTTACCGGCGCGTGTTATTAAACTGTTGGAATTTATCGGATTTTCCGGCGATAAGGTGATTAGATATATTTTAACGATATGCAACAAGGAAAAGATCAATAATAAGATGATGTCAGTCAATGTGAGATTGATTTATCAACAGGATTATGGCCTAGCAGAATTAAAGGCCGGCTATAGCGAGAGAAGAGGTCTGAGACAGCTTATGTGCGTGATGACGCTGCTGTCGTACAATTTGATCGAGACTTTCCTGCTGTCCCACTCGGACGGCGATCTGGAATGGTGCGAGCAGGTGCTGGAGGAGGAACTGAGTCTCTATCCGAACGGTGCGTGGTTCCTGTTCTTCAAGGGCCGACTAGAACTGACGAAGGGCAACTTCGAGAAGAGCGTGGACTGGTACATCAGGTCGTGGAAGAGTCAGGACGTCTGGCCGCACTTCCATCATCTCTGCTACTGGGAGCTGATGTGGTCGCACTGCATAATGCAGCAGTGGAACAAAGCGGTCACGTACGCCTCGATGCTGTCGGACGAGTCCAACTGGTCGCGTACCACCTACCTCTACCAGGAGGCCGCGATTCTGCTGATGCAAAAGCCGTCGTCCTGGACTCAGGAGAGGGAGCTGATCGACAACCTGATGACGCAGGCGCCGACCTACAGACAACGCATAGCCGGCAAGTCGCTGCCGATGGAGAAGTTCGTCGTCAAACGAACGGAACGTTACTTCGCGCAAAAGAAGTATCTGGTTCTTCCCATCTTCGAGCTTATGTACTTGTGGAATATGTTTAGAATAATAGGCAAGCGGCAGGACTTTATGATAAATATATTTAAGAGAATCGAAGAGGAGGAACGCGAACTCAAAGCGGCCACGTAAGTTTCTCCGAGACGATAGTTTTCGGTTTACGCGTAAACACACGTATCAAAACGTATGTTCTTGCGCAGAAAAACGGAATATCATGCCGACAACGAGGCGCTGCTGTTGCTGTTGAAAGGTGCCTGTCTTCGGCAAATGCGACATCCTCTGCAGGCCGAAGAGTGCCTGCGACGTGTTTTGCTGTTAGGAAGTTCGGTCAAGGAGGATACGTACTTATTCCCTTACGCCACCGTAGAATTGGCGTTACTGGCACAAGATCAGAACGACATCCAGCTGGCTATAGACTTTTTGGAAGACGCCAGGTGAGTCGCGATGCGATTCAATTACTATTATTTGTCAGAGCTCATTTTTCTTTTATATCCAAATTACCTCATTTAAATTTCAGAAAAAATTACAAGGGCTACCTATTGGAGTCTAGACTGCACTTCAGAATACATTCGGACTTGATGACGTTGACCAGCAAGAAGACAAGCAACGGCGCGAAGAAGCATGAAAACGATCAACATTTGAAGATCACTGCCAACAACAGCGTCAGTATAACGGAACCGAGTTTCGAAGGGACTAGATTGTAGAAAGGTAAAATACTCGATCGAACGGAGCGAGTAAAGCAATATCGATAATGTTGAAATCTTATCTTAGATTAGATTCTTTTGTATCTATCTCTTTGGACGACGCGCAACGAAAAGTTGTTTCGTCTCCCGCAAGAAATCGGGGATCGAGAACGAAAATAATAACGATTTTGCAATTATTGTGAGATATCAAAAGGCCTTGTGCATTTGTCCGACTTTACCTATCAACGGAATTCGCGACGATTCCTCATTGGAATTCTTGAACACCAGATTAGCACATTTTGTAACGTTACTAAAATATATATGTATATATATATATATATGCATACGTACATATGTATATATATGTATAAAAATTTCTTCCGCGCAGGAGGAGATTTGAGACAAGTAAAAGTGATATTTTGTGTAGTAAATTATATATACATATACATATATATATATATAAAATATTTATATGTAAATTATACTGTGTCTTTCTGCTAAGGGAAAAGTTAAGATCATGTGTATATAAAATGTAGCATATGTGCGATTTATAGACTGCAGATGTTTATGCGATATATATATAAATAATATATCAAAAGATATGCAAAATATATATTAATGCTGCATGTATATTCAAGAAAACAAATTTTAATTGCGAGTTTTTTTTACTGCCGATGAGGCGCAACGACATCCATAAAAAAAAAAACCGTTCAGAAAAGGAAAGTGACACGTCGCCGAGTTGTATAAAATATCGGTACTTTATTTTTTTTTCCTTTTTTTTTTTTTTTTCAATCGATTGCGATGCGAGAACGCGCAAGAGATATGTACATACATACATACACAGACGTCGAGATTTACATAGTACACTTGCATCTCTCCGTCTATGCGCATTAAAGTAACTAAGACGTGTTAATGTTAGTTGCTACAAAAAGTGTCTTGTGTTTTTTTTCTTTCTGAGCGATAAAAACCTACAACGTTCGGTCGCGCGCAACAGACTTGTTCGCATTCTTGAGCGGAGTGTGATCTGAGGTATATCAATGGTATATTGCGTTATAAAGAAAAGAAAAAAAGCAACAAGTAAGACGAACGAAATAATAGTGATTGTTTTACGAGAAAATGTAATGTGTTCTGCGAATAATCGTGCATACGTCGGATAAGTTAATTAACGGAACCAATCAACCGACAAGAATCGTTACGCAAATAGACACGTGGCTCAGTATTTCTCTCCGGTTTCCCCATTCACTTTTTTTTTTTATGTACATTTTGTTACTTAAAACGCTAAACGTTTCTTTTTCTTTCTTTTTTATACGTCTTATTAATTATTAATAAACGATCTCCCGTTTTTTCGTTTAGGAACCTACGGCGTTTACACGGGATTATATATTTTCAGTTCAGAACAGAAACACCTCAACACACGCAATAACAAATATTAATCACACACAACGGAGGAATATTATATATTATATAATTCTTAACGCATCTTATTACATTAAGTTACATTTATTTACACACACGCAGTGTATATCGAAGGGATCAACAAAATCGCGTTCTCTTTGCTCCTACGTATACACAACACATAATCGAGCGCTGTTACAGCAAAAAAAAAAAAAAAAAAAAATTACTCTTCGTAGAAATACTCTTTATAAATTGTTGTAATTCTTTCGTTTATTTACATACATTGTCTTTTTCGTGCGACTAAACAACATACATGCGTGTAATTTTTTGTAGGTAATATTTTTTTCTTCATTTTCTTTTGTTTCAAACTAAAACGTTTCTCTGTATCCCAAAAAAATAACTAGGCAAAGGCGTGCGCAAATTTTTCTTCCGTCTGGAATAAAAAAAAACTGGAATCTTCTAAAGATCTCTGATCATCTCGTGAGTGCAGATGACTCCTTTCCGTCCACGTTTGGCTCGACCGATCGCAACTGAACACAAGTGACTGTGAAAAAAATCTATCAAAATAACGATACGGACACGTATATACGACGACAAGGGAGAAAAGGAAAGAAAATCCGTGCAGATCTAACTGAAATATCTCGATTACGTTGTGCTAAAGATTTGGTTACTCGACGGCATTTACTTCGTTTCTCCACTTCGTGGCGTTATCGTTTTTTTACGCGTAGTATCTCTTTTTGTTTCCCTAAATCTCGAAATTCGCTCAATCAGCGCGAACCGACCGCGTAAATCAGTTCTCTCTAATTTTTAGTTTTTCTATACAATTTTCACTCCCGTGTGCCTTCTCCGTTCGAGTTAATTCGGCTCTCGCGAGTCCCACGAGAATTATCTGCCTGTTATCGGAGTTAGTATAGTATCGACTTTATCGTCTTGATTTCTCGTATCTCCACTTGAGCCGTTTCGAATTAGCGCATGGCGAATCGCGTTCTTATAACTACTTGATATATATATATATATATATATATATTTACATATATATATATACATATCGATCATTTTTCTAGTATATAAAATACGTATATATAACGCGGACGCTCTCACAAGCATGTCGAGCGCGAATTCGCGCGACCTCGAGCGACGACGGCGCTCGAGACTCACGCCCGCGACGATGATGTGGTTTTTTTTTCGTTTTTTCGTTTTTTTTTCTTTAAGTCTCGAGACAAACGAGACTCTTTAGGTTCAATCACCTCTTCGCGACTCTCTCATTAAGTACTAGCAATTTTTACTTAAAAAAAAAAAAATGTCGTGCAATTGCTTCACCGTGATACATCGTCGTCGTTCATCGTTCTTTTCCGCGCGATATCCGCTTCGCGCTTTCCTTAATTTTTTTTGTTTTTTTCACTAAGCGTTATTACTTAATACAATACAGTCGCATGTAAGTCTACCTATCTACGCGTTACATATATGTACAGCTGTGGATACACGGTGACACTAAAAAATGTCTTTAAGATACACGTATCCCCGGATCATTGTACACCAACGACGCTCAAAAGAAGTCAATCATTTTTTTTTTTGTTTTGTTTTTTGGTTTCTTGCTCGATCGTTGTTCTTACATTCCTGTACTCACACCGAATCCTTCATTCACACACACACACACACACATATACGCGCTCACTCGCGGAGAAAGAGAGGAAAAGAAAGAAAAAAAGAGTGAGAAAGAAAGAGCGCATTGAGTGACACAAGCAACCGGTTCATGAATCACTATTTTACGCTCGTGCACGTTACTCTCTCGCGGAGAGTTGACAACAACCCTTCTAATAGGAACCGATAAGTGGAAATAAGCAAACTTCGATACGCGTGTCTCTCTCTCTCGCTCGTTTATTTATTTTCGGATATATTAAACCTTGGTCCGAAATTGTGGGACAAAAACTAAATGTGTCGTGCGATAAAAAGAAAAAAAAAAGTGTCGAGATACCACCCCTCGCATCACAGACCTCGGTTTTTCTCATCGGTATGTTTACACGGGGAGGAGAGGATGAAAAAAAAAAAAAACAACTCC
>QVNV01024083.1:0-43570 GCA_014825455.1 Pseudomyrmex pallidus | reverse complement strand
GGGAAAAAAAAAACTCGCGAAAGAATAAAATGTCACATAGTTGCAAATAGTCGCGGTTCGCGTCTCAAGCGAGGCGGGAGAAAATTCTTCGGGCGTAACATTTCCGAGACGAATGGTCGGACCTTGTTGATGGTCCAAGAAATGAATGGTCGCTGGGTGAACATAGACTGTGAATAAAAAGTTGAACAGCTGCGCGGGCAACGGCTCACGGGTACTCGCGAAAAGTAAAGTCACGACCGCCGCGGTGGCGGCGCATAGTTAAATTTTTTATGGACGCGCACGACGTCACACGCTTTACGGCTCGGAAATTTATGACCGGGGCTGAAATTCGAAGGAGCAGCGTCTCTACTGAATATACCGCGGTCGAAACTCGTACGATCCAATTAGCTTCTCTTTATTGTTCGTAAACAAACGTTTTTTTTTTTTGCGCGGGCAAAATTATCTTTGAAATCAAGAGCAAAATTACATTCTTTGATCTCTCTTTGATAACATCTCCCGCGATTTTCTTCGCGTAGCTTCGTCCAAAAATTGCTGTACGCGAGTGACATGTAAAATTAATGCGTGGCGCGCGTCGTGTTTATTTTATTAGCCTGCTGTTCGCGTGCGAAAAGAAACGACTCAGCGTCTACTTAAACAGCCGAGCAACAGTGAGAAAATCTTCGAGGGAAAGGCCGAGACACACGCGCCACAATTGCGCAATTCGTTTCGTTTTTTTTTTCTTACGCAGCGTCCCACGTGTGAGGAAGTCACGTGTGTGAGATCGAATGTATCGTCGATCTTTCTGACGCCGCGAGAAGCGTGTGCGTGTGCGTGTGAAGGGGAAACTGAGACGCGTTCGGGATCTCCGGGGTGACGGCCCTCTCATTTATCCTGACTTGGCGAGTACTGTCTTAGAGAATACGCACGTGTACGTTCTTCTGAGGTGTGTGTATATATATCGCGTACGTACGCCTACTTGAAAATACGACCCACGTCGCACCGGATGACGCATCGATGTGCGCCTTCGATGCTTTTATAGATCCCGGGTGGGCTAGAAAAAGCTATCCGGAGATAGAGATTCTCGACGGAGCGCTTTATCTTTCAGATGCGCGTTTATGTCGATCGGCGTTGTTCGATCGTTCGCGGTTTCGATTCGAGTCGACGCTTATGCGCGCGTAGTTTCACAGACTCTCTTCTCGTCTCTTCTTCTCTCGCACGACCTCGTGAGAATATTAAAACGTCGTCGGTCTCTTTAGCTTCCCCCTCGAGACAGTTTGTTCGGCACGGAGAGACATTTACAAGATGCACGAGACGATCACCGAGGGTACGTAATGTTTTACGTACGTGTTACACAAATGTTTTTTTTTCCTCCAATTTCTTCCACAATCATTCGCGCAAGCAAACGATTCACTCAATTAATAGTCGACGTTTTGTTTTCGGAAGATAATTTCTATAAAATATCGAAAAGAGTCACGTGTATTCGAAAAACACGCTTGTGCAAAAAAAACATAAAAGTGATTCTTTAATTAAAAGTTTTCAAATATTTTAATAAAATAAAGAGAAGATCTGGAGCGCGCGTAATTACGCAATCAACGATCCTCAAATACGTAAACCAACGATGTTATCGAAGATCGCGCGATTCATAATATATCACACGACGACGACACATAAGCGTTTGTCGTTCCGAGCCCTTCCCATCAATTTGCCGCAGTGCCATGTTCCCAGCATAGACATATCCTCATTTATCCCAATGTCCTATACGTCGACGACCAATTTGCTAATCAAGCCAATCATCCAATCGCATTAACCTTGCCGGCTATTCAGAGATCCCGGTCTCATTTTTATTGGATTGTTCCTGCGACAGATTTTTAAATCCCTTTTTTTTTTTTTTTTTTTGAACATCAACTTGAACGAACGCACGCACACACGCACACAAGATTTTTATTTAACGTTAAATTAAAAAAAATGCAAAATGCACAGCTCGTTGCGCGTTTAATGGAAAGATATCCATAAAAAATAAACCGGCATGTATCGGTGCTCGCCTCGCGCTAAGAGATTTCGAAAATTTTGCTGTGAAATTAATTATAGAGATGGCTAAAAATGTAATGAATAATTTTCATCGGTGTTACACACGTTCGGAAAGTGTTTCATTTCGAGTGGCAATTTTTTTTTCAACGAGCACTTTGGCGCGAGTGCTAAATAAAATCGCATATCGCTTCGATTTTTAACGCGAATTTGCGCGTACATATAGCGCGATATACAAAAAAAAACGCGAGGTGACAATACGTGAAGGAAAAAAGCTCGCAGGCAAAATATCTCTGCCTGTCGCGACTTGCCTCCGGAATAGTTTCTTATGTCAAAAGACAGCTGATTTTAAAAAACAAAGTCGTTTTGCCATTCTTGGAATTTTTTCAATACCGGAGACATCGACGGCGCAAGAAATTTTTTCGAGAAAACATATTGTTTCGCGCGTCAAATCTGTGCAAAACACAAATACGCCGTCACGTAAAGCGATGAAATAAATGCTGACGCTCGCTCTTGAAAAATGCAACACGTTGCGACCGGACGATCCAGGATGTTTAAATCGCTCGAACGCACCCCAGCAGTCGCTTCTCCCCTATCGCGGCGGTGATAATCGGAAATCGTCATCACGGCTCGTAGGCTCATTGGCGTACGAATTGGCATTGGCGAGTTGTGTCAGTGCTGCGTGCGCCCGTAGAGAGCAGCTGCCGACACACGGCATCAGCCTTTAACATATCAAACTGTGCAGCGAGAGAAACGAACTACCGCCCACGCCATCCGCGCGCCGGGATTGCGGCGCGGAAAATTGGATAATGTCGCGGCGACCGCCGCGCGTGTGATCATCGCGCCGTTACAGACTCCCCCACGTTTTGTGCGCGTCGCGTTTCATCCGACGCAAATAACGCGGACGGATTTTACGAATTTTCCGCCGTTTTGCAGCAACGCGCTCTCGCTTTATATATTCGCCTGTTTCCGACGCTGCGGAACAGAACCGGTAACAAGCCGGGAATACCCCGGGCCGGAATTCCCGAAATTCCTCAACTCCATCGCGCGCGATTAACGGCGGTCGGAAAGTGAAGCGCTTGGAATTTTCATGAACAAAGATCCTCCCGTACGATGTATCAGTTATCGATACAAAGTTCTCGGGAGAAATTTCCCGAGGGTTTCCTTCTCTCTTGTTAAAAAATAAGAACTACGTTTTTTTTTCCTTTAATCTCTCGTTTGATATTTTTATAAAGTCTCTGCGGTGAGACGTGTCTGCGTTACGCGCGGATTAATTAAGCGAGTAACGGAGAAATAATGAAGAGCCCGCGTAATGAAATACCGCGGCGAATCGCGCGAATAAACGCGCGCGTTACGAACCGCTGTTTATCGCTATTTATCGGATTATGGCGTCGAATGTCCTCCGTGTCTTACACGTGAAGCAACACACGGAGGTGTGCACTTACGCGATCGTAAAGGCCACCCGTCTTTACGCCGCTGTTTCAGCTCGAGGATTATTTTATTGCCCGGCGATAAAAATTCCATTACACGGTGTATATGTTCAACTACGTACCCGTAAGTGTGTCGCCTCTGAAAACTCGTTGTTCGCGCAATTATAATTCCGCAAACGGCGCAAATTGGCCACATCGGCGAATATTTACGGGCCGATAAACGCGCTCGTGCACGCTCACATCAAAAGGTGATTACGATTTTTTTTCATTCGATACTCGACACTTTAATTGACCCTCGACGATCTACGTCTCGATTATAATCGAGAGCTGGTTAATCGCGTGTCTGTTTTTCGCGCGAATGATTTAATAAGAAAATTCTCTCGTCCCCCCCGTGAAATTTCGCCAGTCGGATGAAAAATGCAGTACGCGCCATTGCCGAAACAATATTTTACATTTACGATTACAATTTTTCCGCTTTAATGATCGCGTAAAGCGGTCGTGCATACGGCGCACGGCTGTAAATTCACGCGCGCACGCGTGCAATATATTTGCTTCATTTTCAGGAAAAGATATAAACGAGTGTTGCTAAAAACTATGAGCGCAATTTACGACGACTGCGTGCGTTTACTTCGCACGACTGCGGAATCTCATTAATTAATAACAAATTGCAATTAATAATATTCCCGCGCAAACTCTCCATTTCTCTCTTATTCTCTTCGAAATTTTAGCATTCCTCCGTTAAATATTGCAACAATACAGCTCACATTATCGAAACTTGATATTGAAATTTCCGCACGGGGGAAGAAGACAATCCCTCCGCGTGCGCGCATCTCATCCCGAAGAATATCTAATTTTCCGGGGAGTTAGAAATTTTGATACAGGTCGCTCGTAAAAATTCCACGTCGACGACGTGCATTTACCGCGGATGAACCCACCGCCGTAATATTCCCCGGGAGTGTTGCAATATGAGTTTGAGAAGCGACCAAGGAAACTGTAACACCGCCGTCGCCGTCGCCGTCGTCGTCCTCGTCGGGAAAAAGTCGTACTTATAAATAAAGAACATTTTTCCTTGTTCTCCTAAATTACGGAGCGCGTAATTACTGCAGCCGTGCAGTAAAGAAGAGATTAATGAGGTCGGTAAAATGAGACCCGAGCGAAGACTATTTCACTCGTCCTGATGTTTGCCGCCGATATCGTGTTTTATTTTTTTTATTCAACGGTGTCGAAAAACGGACACGTGCGCGAGTTCTTTTCGCGTTAAATCAATTAACGTCTGATGTTAACGTTGAAAGTTTCATGCGCATTTGCGCGTTTGACGAAGTTGAACGAGGTACGAACTATAGACGTGTAACAAAAGAGAAGCGGGCGGACAACACGGTCGGATCGAATTGCGACCGATTTTGTCGTCGTATCTCGAGGTGCGGTATAAAACGCGTTCGGAAAATTAACGAACCGTGCTCGCGGTCGATGTAGCCGTTATCAGGGTCGTTGTAGAGAAAAGAAAAAAAAAACGAACGAACTGTCGACAATTACTCGCAATTTTGTCTCGCGCGGTCACTTTCGTCGACGAATTAATACATTTTAGCAGATCCGTGAGCGCCGTAAATTAACGCAAAACCCATTTCGCGCCGCGCGTTAGCGATAAATTGGCAAACGTTAACGCCCGCGTCGACGAAAACCAGCTGGCCGCGCGCGCGGAAATTTTTTTTCCCTCGCGCGCAATCAGAGCGCAAATCGTTCGGCGCGCGTGCGGCTGAAATCGTTTTCTCCCTTTTCTTTTTTTCTCTTCGCTTCTCGTTTTTTTTTCGCCGTTTGTTTCTGTCACCTGTGTGAAAACGGCGCACGGATCGTCAGCGAGGAAAATGTACGTCCGGCAGAAACGAGAAACAGATGCTGGATAACAATCAGGGAGAAAATTTGCGCGCCGTTTGTTAACACGCGCTCGAATGCCACGTGATCCGCGCGTAGCTAGTTTCTGTTTATTACATCTGTACAAAACTCTTTGCGTTCGTTGTTGGCTCTTTGTACTTCCGACGGCGATCGTAAAATACATATTCATAACTGTTTCGCAGCGATATTTCAACAGAACACGTTGCTCAAATATTGAGAAGCAGACGAAAATGAACGTGTCTCGGACGAGCCATCTACACCGTTCTCTGTGTAGATCGCTACAGCTCCAAAATGTAAATATTATGCAGATCGAGAGACATTTCAGCAGCAGTGCCAAAACGCTATTTTGCACATCTCAGAAACTCGCGGGAAGCTATTTGAAAAATAAACGATCTGAAAATTGGCTTGTTATCGTAAAACCGTTTGAATACAAATAAATACGATATGTAAAAATTTAACTTCTAAATGTAAATCGTTTCTACAATGTTTCAACTCTCTCGTCCTATACACGTACGTAACCACACACACACACACACACACACACACACACGTAACGCGCACAATTTTTAATCGCTCTGCCGCGCGACCGCTGCCGTGCGGCAGCTTTCCCGCAAAGATAGAATTTTAGATTTGCGGAACTACGTGTTCAGAGACACAAGACTGTTTCGCCAGCGCAGTAGTTTCGTAAAACTACTACGTAGAAAGTTCTAAAGCGTTTTAAATCGTCGCGGTAAAGTCGCTCTCGACGCTATATACGCATATAGTTAAGCGGTTTTACTACACCGCCAAGTATCACCTACACCATATCGTTTACATAATTTCGTCGTCATCTGGCTTCTCGGAACTCTGAGTCGCAATGGTACGCTCCGATACACACACACACACACACGTAGCATATATGTAAAACGATAACTTGATAAACACAAAACTCTCGAAATACAACTCTCTCTCCTCCCGTTTCCTCCCCCATACACATTTGAAGAGGCGATTGAAATGAACTCGACAACATTTAATATATTCAATAGCGTTATTTCAATTCCCGATGAATACTAACGTTAAATATTATTGCAAAAAATGAGGAAAATATGAAAAATTTAGTTTAAAACCTGGAACTTGAATTTGTACCGAAGGATCATCTCCAAGATCTATTTTTACGATGGCGATCTAAAATACGGACGCTCTTGCTTCCATTCATAACCCGTCGACTTCGCGACAAATAAATAAATAAAAAAAAAAAAAATAAAAAAAAAAGATGTGAGTATTCGAAGAGAAAACCGCATTGGGAAATTTATCTGCGAGGCAACCGCCTCTCCTCACACAGAGTTCAGCGGCAAATCCATTTAGTTTCGTACCTTGAATACCGCGAACGCTAAAGTTGGATTGGTTCGGCGTTACGAGCGGAGAAATATAGACGCGCGTCGGGGAGGGAAACTAGAATTAAACACGTCGATGCGATCCACGTTATTTAACACGATAGCTCGTCTATCGGTTCAACGTGGGTGTGCGGCACGCACACGTGTTGACTTGAATCATTTTGGTAATCAGAGGCGAAACTCCAAAATGCACTTTGCCAGAGAGATATTATCGAGAGAGAAGAGAAACGCGCGCGCACGCTAATAATTATTAGAAGACTTCTGTGTAATTTCATTACGCGCAATTCGAAGAGAGACTCGTAAAAAAAACTGGAAAGTTAATCCGCCAATAATTTTATACTTTCCGCGCAAGTTTAATTTTAACTTAATTCAATAAAATGTCACAATATTATTTGTTGAAAATAAGAAAATTTTTCATAACGTCAAACGTTTCACGTATCAGCTGACGCATTGCGCGGAAATCAAAAAATTAAAACGTAAGGCGTTCTATGATCCATTGGACATATCTAATATTACACTTGGTTAATCAAATTCTAACACTTTGCTGGAATCGGCAATTAGAAACGAAAAGAAGATCGATATATCGAAATGCGATATATATCGAAATGCGATATATATCGAAATGCGATACATATCGAAATGCGATATATATATCGATATGCGATATTATAATGTTTGCATAGACAAATCTTATTCCTGCTCGAAACGGCGTGTGTGCGTGCGTGCGAGCGACAATGTAATTGCGAGATTTTCGACAACAACGTTCCGAGTTCGTTGCACGCGATGTTAGTATGAAGAATAGCGAGTTGTTGAAGTCCGCTTTCGGGTTGCGAGATAGGAACACAAGAGAATCTCGCGTGCCACGCCAGACGTTTCCGGATTAATAAAATATCGAGCGAGAAACGTACAAACGCGGCGGATTCTCGATTAAGGCCGCCGCTAACAGAGAGCTTCGTTTACGTTCGCTGCCGTCGACAGAGCAAACCGAGGCATTTCGTTTGAAGCAGTCGTTCGAAAGCGAAGCTTGATGAGCGTGCTCTTGGAAGAGATGAAAAGTCCACGCGCGGGGGGAGGAAGGCGTAAAAGCGGAAAGAGACGCCGCAATTAATTGACCGCGCGTCGCGGAAAACAAAGGACAGATATTTTTAAAAAAAAAAAAAAAAAAAGATCTCAAATAGATATCGATAAGAGTATTATTTCGAATCCAATCGATTTTGAACTTCGTGAGCTTCAACGCACTCGCGAAATCGCGGTAAGAGTCGTTTCGCTCTCTCGGCTGAATTTCCCGAGAACAAAACACTATCGCGCGATTTCGGAGCTCTCAAAAAGAAGGAACTTCCTCTTCCCTTTATCCTTTCCTTCGCGCAAATCGCAAACAATGTCGGCCATCTAGCGGAAAATCTGATCCGATCATGGCGCGATTGCGTCGTCGCGTCACTGAATTCCAAGCACGCGTTTCAACCACTTCCCGAGGGGAGGAGAAAAGATGAGAATGCAGAGGGAGAGGAATATAAGTGAGGTATATAAGAGCGCTGGAAAAAGGAATGACTTTCGCGCGCGCGCGCACACACAGCAACGAGAGCAGAAACCATCCTATCTGGCTAAAACGATCGTCTGTCCGCGGAACGTGGCATGGAAACCTTATGGATTCTTCTGGACTGTTTTTCACCTCGAGTTGCGACGTCAGAAAGGGTTGAGAAAAGGGGGGGTGATTAACGCGGTTCCTTTTTTTTTTTTTTATTTGCTTCTCGTTTCCCTCGCATCTCTCTCTCTCTTTCTGTCTCTCGTACACTATCATCTCTAGTCTAGGGATGAGAGCGAGTTCATTTCATCACCTGTTCCGGCCGTGCGGTTCCTCTCGGAAATGGAAATTTCGTCGAGATATTACCGGACCTCTCGCCGGAAAATGAGGTGTGGGCAGCGAGGGTTAACTGAATATTCTTAACTTACGACGTGACGAATAGATGGCGAGGATCGCGCGCGCGCGTGCGTGTGTGTGTGTTGTAATAAGCAGTGCCGTTCAAGCAAATGCACGTTATTAAATTTCGCCTGAAATGTTATTAATCTCCGCGCGCGCGAAAACGGACTGTGCGAGGTATTTAATTGAATATATATATACTCGTCGCGATCGATTACGTGACCGATCGCGTGAGGATCTCGCGTGATAAATTGTCCGTCGGAACGAACGGTCGCGAAACGTTATTGAATCTCGACGGGATCTATCGCGGGACCTCTCGATAAAGAAAAGCAGACAACTGTATATATACGGACGTATAGACGGGCGGAGTTTGAAAAATTTTTCACCGTAAATTGCGCGCTAACCGAACGGGGGGAGGATATTCGCCGATATGAGCCGCATTACTCGGTGCCGAGCGACATTTAGCCCTCGCTACATTATCACAGAGATTCCAGACGTCGGAAACGGTCGGGGATTTATCGCTCGAGCGTCCCTGCTGCGAGCGCGCGTCCCTACACCACGTTTCACGAAAATGATTGCAATTAATTACGTGTTTCCTCTTGCCCGCCCGGTTCCTCGCTCGAACGCGACGCGCGTGTCTGACTCGCTCCGCGAGTGCTCTTGTATGTTATTTTATTTTAAATGAGGGGGGGAAAAAAACGCGAAGCATGTTTGGATTCTGATCCTCGATCAGAAAATAAACAAAGAGTAAAGCAGCAACCGTGTGTTTTCCACTCAGCGAGTTGTATCAAATTCATTCTCCTCTTCTCGCACTGCCTCAAGAGCTAATTTCTCGGTGAAAGTATCGCTTTTTGCTAACAAAAACGAGGCAGCTCCCGTCTTCAAATGCGAAAATTTCCCGCCCGCGGTTTTTGTGTAGTCCGCGCGGAAAACTGGAATGGATTATGAAATTTTCGCACTCGGCGGAAAACTTGTTGGTGAATCAAAAGAGCGCGAAAGACGCCATTAAACGAGGAAGAGAGTGTCCGTAATGTTACAACGGTTACACATCGAGCAACAACGACTTGAAGAGAAGAAAAAAATTTTTCTTTGCTATTTCCGCTCCTCCTCCTCCTCCTTTTTTTCATTATCATCGGTTTTATTTAGAACGGAGATTTGCTTCGAGAGTGTCAAAGCGAATCTGCACAAAAGCAAGAACAGACTTTAACGAAAGAAACTTCAATTGCGTATTAATGCCCACATAATTAAGAGCTCTTAGAGGGGGTCCGAAAGTTCTTATTGAATTTTCCGGCGAAAGTTTCCCTTTCCGGTACAGCGAGCGCTTTAGAGAGAGAGAGAGAAAATCGACGCGCGCGCGCGAAGATGTTTGAGAACTTCATTGCGATCTTTTTTTTTTTCTCTCTCTCTTATTCCCGCGATCTGCTTATCTCCCCTTAATCCCGCCAATGAAACTTTTAAGTGGCTAGAAAAGCCGTTTATCTTCTCGTCACGGTGCTCTCATTGATTTTTGAGCAATCTCGCTCGCCGTTTGAAACAAATCGCGTCTAGACTACATCCAAGATAAATCCACGTTAACGCAATTCTAGAGAATATTTGAGAAAATCGTAAGTAAGTTTTCGTTAATTACTTCTGAATTTTTTGGGAGGAAACTTTTTTTCTCGTCGTCAACATGAAAAACACCAATTTCTCACAGATTAGATCAATATACCCGTCGTTTCTCGTTTGTACGAGCTTACAAAAAAAAACCCCCTTTTATTTCAATACATCACACCTGACTGTCACACGCGAAGACCGTCATCGCGCACGCGACCTTCGACGGTTTTATTTCGAATCTACGCCGAGCGCACAATGCCGATCATAATGAGCATAGACGTGGAGGCGTATTCAAGGGGCGTGTCGACGCAGTCAGCGGTGAAAACAGAAGAGTGATCCGGCAGTGACTCTCGACGTACAAACAGGGCTAACCACCCCTCCAAAAAGCCATTACTCACCGGCCGTGTTCTGCTGTCAGGTACAATTTGTTCTACCCGCAAAAGCGAGAAGAACGACGCGCGGCCTCATGCTGGCTGTGACAGATGAGCTCTAGCTACGTATGGACAAAAAACAAAAACAAAAAAAAAACAAGAAAAAAATAGAAGAAAACTGTCCGACGATGACGAAGATCGCATCGTCGGATATACATCGGACAAGATTTCCGCTAGAACATAAATCAAATCACCGCGTGAAATTAAAAACGGCGCAAACGGCGTTTTAACGGCGCGTGAAATCTGTGTGAGGGCTCATTAGCGTGTGCCGCGATAATTAAAGACTGTTAAACGCCGAGGAGCGTGAAGCTTCACATTTGCTTTGAATTCGCGTCGAGTCTTCTCTGAGAAACTCGGGCTATCGCGCATGCCTTACCGCGGGGTTGGCTCGGGAAAATCAAGAGAGACACGTCTCGGGGTTTTTGGCCCGCGGAAACTCTCGAGAAGATAAAGACGGCAAAAGGCAACCCTCCTCCTCGCGTTATCTCGCAGCGGAGAACAAACCTTAAGAAAATAATCCCGCGGGTTCCAAACGACGAGATGTCTCCGAAGACTTCCGCGGAGCTCTTCTTAAACCACCGCGGATTCACCACCGGAGGAAATAAGCGAGCAGTCGTCACGCGAGAGAGTGTATATATACGTCGCATTCGTAAGGCGCGAAGGGAAAATCTCTTTTCCGACTTACCCTTCCCGGCCGCGCGTCTTCCCTTTCTCTCTCATCGCTCGCTCGCGCGCATAAAAAAAAATGAATTGCGAGACGAAAAGTACGTAATTCGATTTCAACGGATTCGCGCGTGATTCGTGCGACCGAAAAAAAAAAAAAAAAGCTGAAGAGCTGGGCGCGTCGATGAAACATCGCGTGCAAACGTAGGAATGCGAAAGCGAGAACGCGCAATTCATTAGTGTTTAATTATTCGATCTTTTTTGCGATATATGACAATATGTTACGTCCTGGTCCATTTCCCGATTGCTCTTCCGATCAACGTTGATCGATAGAGGGAGGTGGACGATATTTCGATAGGTTGCTGCTGTCTACCAGAACGTAACAAACGCACGAAAACATTGAATTGTTTAATCGCAGTAATTAAATTGCATTAAAATTCAACTCTCTGCGAGACAAATTAGTAAATCGAAAAGCGTGTATTATCTCGCGGGGAAAATCTCTCGCGATTTTTGTTTTGTATACTTGAGCATGTATTTAGCGAATCGTTTTCCGTTAATGAGATGCGCCAACACTTGCGCCGACTGTAAAAATGTTTACCGTGCAAACAGCCACTGGCCGCAGCAGCCGGTGTTTCTCGATAGATCCCTTCCCCTCAAACAGAGGATCGGGAAGCTGTTACTTTGTATGCGACTTCGTCACGACATCGAGCGGGACATTGCGTCAACAACGCGCGCGCTTTGATTCGACACACTTCTCCTCCTCCTCTTCCTCGTCTTAGTTGCCTCCTCTCGTCGACGAAGCAAATTTCAAATCGAGAGATAAATGTACACGCGACGTTAATGAAAACTGATCCGCGCTCGTTACGAGATCCCACGTACCCGCTCGTGTATTGACAAAACGATATTGACACAACGACCGAGTGTAAACGCAGAACCGATAAAAATGATAAAAATGATAAAAAAAGACTCGGGTGTCAAACAAGAGCGAAAGAGTACCCGGTGGTCTCCTGTTTTACAAGCTAATTTGATACAAAAAATACTTCGAGTTTTTCTAGACTGGAAATTAGTGACTGGAATTTGTCGAATCGAGTTTTTCCTGAGCAAAAACCAGCCAGCAATTATTCTTCCGTTTGATTTAGATTAGACGCTACCTAGAATTTGATTAGGAAATTTTGTTTTTTGACAAAGCCGTGTGTAGAAAACAAAAAACGTCCATTAAAGCCCAAAAATCGGGGCCGTGAACCATCCAAGCTTTGTCTCGACGGGAGGAGTTTTCTATTCAGTTGCTGGACAGTTGCTGTCAAATAAAAACTAAAATAGGAAAACTGGTTAGTTTCCTGGTCGCGGCGACCAGTTTTTCCCGAATTTCTAGCAGCGAGACAATGTTGTTTAACTTGCGCATGACAAATATCCAAAACGTCACCCGCACACGTATCAGCTTAATTAACAACTGCAGCGGAAAATCTGGATTAATATATGCAATTATTTTATTTACCGCACCTGATACGTATCGGTTCGACGTGTCAATAGTTGATATTGGGTGCAATACAAGTAGAGCTTTTAAATTTATATTTCGACCCGAGCTCGATCGAGGTCGCATGTGCAAAAAAAAAAAGACGTTTAAAAGAACGGGAGAGAAAAAAATTGTGCAAGAGACGCGACAGGAATGCGCGAGTAAATTTTACGTTCAACGAGCAAACGAGAGAGAGAGAGATAGAGAAAGAGAGCAAACAAACGTTTCCCCGCTGTGATTTCAAGTATAAGGGGGTTTTCCTCTTTAATTAAATCACATGAGATCGCACACCGTCCTCCGAGGGAATTTCGTCCCGCGCTGATTTGCACAGACGCGATTAAGATGTCCCCGCGGACTCGCGCGAGGAAAAGAAAAAAAAAAGAAACTCCCAATGAGAACATCGATATTCTTCAAGAGAGACACTCCGGAGATTTGAATTCGCCGGATGAGAAAGAGAAAGAAAGAGAAAAAAAGATGGTGGAAGAGAAAGCTTTTTTCCTCTCGGCAGCCCCCGAAGAGAATCCACGGTCGGGGAACTACTACAATGGTACTCGCGCGCCAAGATTTAATCGCGTCCGGAGTGAGACCGAGTGGGAGAAAAAAAAAAGCAGTAGAAAGCTTGTAAGCGGCAATTTGTCCTGTCGCGAGGGAGGAAGAAGCGATGAAAGGGCATTTAAAGTTTGCGGACAAGCGAGCCCGACTTCACGGTAGGCTAAACAAAAAGCGAGTTGGTTTACGACGATAAAGAGACCGAACTTCCTTCCTCCTTTCCTTCCTTCCTTCAACAACGGTGTTCCCTTTTGTGGAGACCGTTGAAAGGAGGATAAGAGGAAGGAGGGGAAGAGTCCAAGAAATCAAGCAAGTGCGGAAAGAAGTCGAGAAAACTTATCGTTCGACAGTCCAATATACTTAAGCCGTCGCGTTTCGTTCCTGAACTACTACCTTTCCAAGGCGCACTCGAACTCACACTTCATGTGTGACTGAGGTTCAATAAGAAAGCTCGACGCCGTCTTGTGAAAGAGAGAGAGCATATCTCTTCCTCTCTCTCTTTCTCGGTTTAGATGACATCCGCAGAGAGGAAACTGGCTCCCTTTAATGATCGCGAAAACACAACACGCGCGATCGAAGAACGCGGGAGGATGTTTAATTACTCCGGAAATTCCTTCAATCCTTCCACCCCAAGGTGGAAACCGCCTCCTCGCGCTGGCGTGCGACGACGAAATCGCGGTGGTTTTCCACCGATTGCACCTGCGATTCCGACAGACGAAACAATTTATTCGCGCGCGATTGCGAATCGAGAAACCACACCTGATGCCGCACGAGAAACTGCTTTATCGCATGAATCTGATGAATCAAACACACACACACACACACTGTGTGTGAATTCGCGCTACAGATCGCACGAAACATCGTCGCTTTGACACGGTTCGATGCGGTTACACAGAGCTGCGCCTTGTGCACACGCAACTCGCGCATTGTTGCGGTAGCAACAACAACGACGACTACGTCTCTCGCCTTCAAATGTGTTGTACGCGGCATCGCCACAGAGAGTTATATCGAATATTCGCGTTTCGACGCCGGCTTATTACCGAGTTGCCGCGCGATAATGCACCTGCGTCACGAGAGAGAGAGAGAGAGACGTCGCTGTTCGAGAGAGACGTGCGCTGCTTTATTACAACCCCTTTCCGGAAAGCGAATAATTCCTCGCCTCTTAAGTCACGCGACATGACGGCATGTCCGATCGAATTCGCGCAGAATCTGTGCGCGAAACAAACTCGTCAGATATCAGCAAAAAAAAAAAAATCGCGCAGTGGTGTTGCAATAACGATCGGAGAAAAAATCGTTGTCCTTTTTTCTACGCGCACCACGTAGCAAATTTTATTTTGTCTCGTATGACACGAGTATATTTCTTTTTTTTTGGGGAGGGGGGGGGGCCGAAAATGTTAAAAAAATTCACCGTCCTGACAAGTACGGAGAGAGAGTGAGAGAGAGAGAGAGAAAGGGACTCCTCTCGCTATGTCTCATTTTAAAAACAGTTTCTCTTGGAATACACACTCACATGTATATAATTCAAATGTATATAATTCTGGAACAAAAAATACTAACACGTCAGCTACTGTTATCTCCGAGCGTGTACGTGCTTCGTTTTGCAGCAGCAAATAAACGTTGTCGGCAGTAGTTACTTCTCTCTCTTTCTCTCTCGCAGTCTAAATTTTAATATAACACACATATCTCGAATTACGTGCGTATATAGAAAATTACGTAATTAAATAAAGCAAACATTAGTTTTATTTGATGCTCAAGTTAACAAATAGCGAATTTGAGTTAAAAAATTAATAAAGCTTTCGAAAATCAATATCTACTCGAGGAGGTTATTTTTGTTCAAACGGACTTACGTACGGCACACGCGAAATCGCTCGGAGCAATCCATACCCGGTATATAATCTTCTTATAACATCTTTCTCTTTTCCTTCTCCTTTTCTCTCCCTCTTGAGTGAATTCTTTTCTTACTTATTTATAAAACTAAGTCTGCCGACTTGATTATACAATCTGCTTTGTGCAATCGGGAAAACACTTCTACCCCACGCACGAAACTGCATCACTCTTTCTACGGTTTCTACTACGGTCGTATAAAGCTGCCGACGAGATCTCGAGCAAGGAATTCAAGCGAGTCAATTCGCTCGCGTCGTGAAAAATGCAAACGCGCGAAAGCGGAAAAAAGTACGTGTGTGTATGTGTGAGAGAGAGAGAGAGAGAAATGCCTTCTCAGGGGGTAACAGAAAAACTAGGAAAATAGTTTGAACTTGAAATTACCTGGCGGATATACGCGAGGTTTGTCGGATTACGAGCATTTGTAAAGCCGCGCGCGGCTTGGCACTTCGCGGGCAAAGGCGAGAGAAATTTCGAGGAGAGAGAAACAGCATCTCCGTCGAATGAAATTCTCATTATTTACAACTCAACGGTTTATCTTCTCCCTCTCTTGCTCGCCGGAAGTATATCGTAGTCGTATTTCTTCGGAAGTCAATACCGTGAAAGTCAACCGTGGACGATAGCATTCATAGACTTCATAACTTGCTTTAATAAAGCGCATAGGATAACCGAGGCAAGCTGTTGCACGGAAGAAGAAAAAGAGAAGAAAGAGAGAGAGCGAGCGAGGAGAATAAAGAATATCTTTTCACAGTTTTCATATTCTCTCAGATTTTTCTCAGATATCGCTATTGTAACAAGAATTTTAACTTGCGACCTCTTCGGGGTTTACTTTGCATTTTCTCATACTTTGTTTCCGTACAGCTTTGCTATTTCCGCACGAATTAACTATGCGAAAAGCGCGCGAATACTCTATTCGTTAAGTTTGTTAATTAGTTTCTCTGCCATTTTCTAGTTTACTTGCTATCAAATTAGCTCTTCGCAATCGAAAACTTTGCCCCGCAGACACGCAATTATCGGATCCAGAAACGTCGGGGATTTGCAATCCCACCTTTGTCTTCGCACGAACTAGGTTCTGTGAATGGCACACCGCGGCTTCGAGTATACTACTTGGGAAATGACTGCCGAGAACAGTAAAGAACGCCGCACGAAGTGGCAAAAAGAACGGGCGGGTAAAAACTACTGAGCGGAGCCGCAGTAACAAGCTAGAGCAGAAAATGAGAGAAAGAGAGAGAAGTGAACAAGTTCCCCGCTTCTGTAAAAACATCTTACGGCTTTCTCTCGCTCTCTTTTATGATTAATTTCTCTTTCGACCGTTCAAGCTTCTCGCTCGATTATTTCATTCTCGAACGGCGATGTCTCGTGACAAATTTTATTTAGTTTCGCAATTTTATATCCGGCGGCTCTAGTTCCGAGACAGACACACACACACACACACACACACACTCTCTCTCTCTCTCCGAGAAGAGAGATGAGGGTACGAGTTTATTAATATCAGATAAAACTAATCCTCTCTATTCGCTATTCAAACGTTCGGGGGGTTCTTTTATCTAATCGCGAGATACATTTTGGGTTACGAGAGTCGTAAAGATACCAAAAGTTATCAGTCGTCGCGATCACGTGCAATAAAAAAAAAAAAAAAAAAAAAAAAGAAACGACATTCGTTTCGCACTTTAAAATAATAAAATACAATTAAAGACAAATTCCCTGCGCGATTCGAGAAAAGCGCGAACGAGATAAAACACACCGTGATTTTCACATAAAACACAGACCGACTTCATATTCATTCAAACCCGATTTCGTCAGATAACCCGAACTGCTGCAGACTGTGTGGGTGTGCGTGTGTGTTTGGTTCCATGACCTCGCGAGAAAGACCAAGAAGCCGCTTGGTAAAAACGACCCATCGCGCGCGGTGAATGGAAAGAGCGGAGGCGGAGAATTTTCTCGAGATGATGGTTCGACCTGAAGGGAAACCGAGAGGAAAGGCGTTTCCCGAGGGGAAACTTTGGAGAGTCTCTCTCTTTCTCGAGCGTGTATTCGCGTGATTGTCTGGTGAACCTCGCCAGTTCGAGAGGCCGAGGGAGAGGACACACAAGGCGGAACGCACAGCTTCGTGCGCGAGATCTCTCGTGCGAGTCGCCGCCGTAACGTATGCGTAACGTCGCGTCGCGCTGAATTGCAGTGGCTGATGGTCGCCTCTCTTTCTCTCTCCTTTTCCTCCCTCGTTATCTATATGCAATATGCGCGGAAGGAAATACGCGCGCGCCAGTCTATAATTTAACGACGGCGACGGCGGCGGCAGATCCGCGAGATTTGCGCGAGCCCGCAAACGTGCGAGCTATATGGTGACAAAGACGAAGAGCTCGCATCTCGCTGAAAACCACCAAGGCTCAGCGCGCGCGCTGCTCGTCCTCTCCTCGGTTAATATCCCCTTACCCGTCTCTGTGTCGCGGTCACAGAGACGCGTTGAAAGGCTCTCCCGGATAACATTGTAGCAAAAGGAGAAGCTTACGGAGCTGATATATGTACGCAATGTAGATTCTATTAACGTTTTTCGATACTCGCAGAATTTTACGACAAACGTGTGCGTTTCAATTTTGTTTTTTTTGTTTTTTTTTTTCAATATATTTTGATAAATGGCAAATACTTGCGTAATCGAGACTGCAGATCTTAATGTAATGAGATTCGATCGGTGTTGCGCAACGAAAACGCGTGTTTTTGTCTAAAATTAAAAGAAAAATTTGCGAGAAACAGCTGCTGCTACGTCGCAAGTGAACTGTGTTTTCGATCAAATCAGCTTTGCCATAGACAAAGAACGAATCAATTGCGAAGTTTTACGTCCAATTTAGCCGTTGACGTCCGCAAATTGAAAACGAATTCCAGAACTGCAAAAAAAAAAAAAAAAAAAAAAAAAAAAAAAAAAAAAAGATCACACAGGCTTGTCTGTGTATATGCGCGCGGAAGGCGTACGAAAAATGCCGATAGAAAAAATCGCGGCATACATAGCCTTTGTCGAGGCTATGAAGCTGCCGATACTGAAAACGCGCGAAAAACTAGCCGCCCCCCTTTTCCACGGTGGGTGGAAATCGGTGCGCAATTCCGGGCATCTGGGGAAATTTCGAATTTACGCGGACAAATTGTACTCGTCGTTTTAACAATATAAAATAGTTAGTCGTCACGGCACTCTGCTGCAACGCATCGGCTGCTGCACAGCCGATCCCGCGCAACGATTTTTTTTTTTTTTTTTTTTTTTTTTTTTTTTTTTTTTTTTTTTTTTTTTTTTCAAAATTTTCCGGATAACTAATCGGCAATGTAACAACGCTGTGAAAAATGCCGCGATAATATTCGCGCTTTTCTGATATCCGTGCGCGCGCGTTCGTCGCAGATAAAAGTTATGTCGACCCGGAAATTAAAATTCAATCGATAAATCACCCCGTCGATTTCCACGTCGTGGAAACTCGCCAAGGCGGGAGGAGGCTGCCCCTCGCGAAACATAACTCGCAACTTATTTCGGCCAATTAGTTATCTAACGCGGGGGGGCTCACAAGAGCGGAAAAAGAATGAAATAATATATCGATTTGCGCAACGATGCGAATTCGAATTAGAAATTCATGGTGGCGAGGAACAACAAACGTCACACGCGGAAAATTTATAATTAATTGTTCTTCTTTGATTAATTACGAGAAGAGATATCTTACACTTTATTCAAAACTGTAGAGATCATTTCTCTTTCTCTCTCGGAAATTCTCCTTGACTCGCGAGGATCTTTGAAGATTTTAAGGGTGCGCGCGGCATGCCCCATCGTGGCCTCTTTTTCAACGAGATCTTTCCCAAGTCACCGAGAATACCCGTCTAACGAGGCGGGTTCAACCCGTTATACTCCGTATAACGACGGCACAAAGAATCCGGGAGAGACTTTGTAACGAAAGAAGCACGGATAATTAATGGGGATTATTTTTCATATTTTTCGTACTCGACAGCCTGTCACGAGAATCGTATCGCTCTGTTAATCCGTACCGCCGATGACAAAAGAAAAAAAAAGCGAGAAATCGAGACGCTCTTCCCCTCTTCCACAGAACCTTTCACCTGATGATTTGAGAAATCGTTGCTGCGAGAAACTATATCCGGTGTTCGCGGCTCGCAGCCATTTACGGACGCGCGCAAACAGATCGCGTAGAATTAATGAACGTTCGATTTGAGCATCGTCGAACAAATTTTCCAACGTGTCTTTTGTCTTTGTGCGCGTTACCGATTCTCTTTCTGTCTCTCTCACAATTTTTTTCTCGCAAAAAACTCGCGGAATCGAGAAAAAACAGAATATCGAGAAAAATAACAGCAATGACGAAAATTCGAGTACTTTTGCACACACACACACGCGCGCGCGCGTTGTCACATATACAAAAACAAAAAAAAAAAAAAAGAATTTAGCGCGCGAATCTCACTCACCCTGCGTCATTGGCGAGCAACGTCCGACCGATCCTCGATGCACATGTCTGTTTCCGAGTCCTATCAACGCCACTCAGCTGTGTATTCGACCTAAAACAAATTTTAATTATATGTAGCCAATGACCATCAAAAGCACAAAACGACGCCGACTTCTATTTCGCACGCGCGCGCTGCGTGTGAAATCTGATCTTCAAAGTCAATAAAATCGACCGATTAAATCTGATATATTTGATGACACACGAACGCGTATAATAATCGTCAAACGCTTTTTAGAACCGGCGAGCGTGTTTTGTCTCAGTGAAAATTACTCACGTTGCATATTTTTATTCCGACGAGTTATTTCCCGAAGACGATTTAATGCGAACGAAAACGCAGATGGTGTCGCGCGAGACAAATACAGAGAACAGAACTCCGGTAATTTCGACGAGCATCGCAATTTTGATTTCTCCGTTATGGGCGGAGAATAATTCCCCTCTCGATTCTCGAGTGACTGCGCACTCGTAGAGTGCAACGTCTATCCCCCTGCTCTAAGAGTCTGAGAGAGAGATCTCTCGTCTCCTGCTACCAATCGGTCTACTAATTGGAAAGGGGAAGAAAATAATTTCAAATTCCAGAAAGAATCGGCTCGGAAATTAGATCGGAGTTCTCTAATTACGAGACGTAATTAACACTTCGAGTTAATTACCCATATCCGAGCGACGCGTGACTTTCCGTGTGAGATCCCGTCGCTCATTTCCGAGTGACGGTTTTATTTTTCTCAGATAGAAACGAATTTTGATACGTACGTTCGCTCTTGTTACGATATAGATAAGACCTTGTTGTTTACTCCGCTGCGTCGACCTTCGAGCTTCGCTTTTCCAAAAAAACACCACAGGCACTCGGAGTGTTAGCAGCGAAAGACGTTCTCGAAGACGCGAGATGATGAAAATTACTTCGGAACGTGTATGTAAAATAATTACACGCGTGTGTTGGAAGTGATTTGTTTAATCGCGCGTTCTCACACGAATTCCGAGAACTTATCGCGATAACAGATGAAGATTCTTGCGGTAAGTTAGCCTTTCCGGTGTAAGATAACGAAAAAAGAAAAAACAGTACACCCCCCTTCACCTGTATCCTCGAGAGAAGAAGAAGAAGCACGGCGCGAGAAACAACGTTTAACTCTCTCGTTGCTAGATGCGCCATGTAAACGCGATCAGATTTACGGCATTTACTGCGATAAGCCACGACCCGCTAATGCGAGCCGGCTGCGCGCGAACGGTAACATTAAGCCGGCTTTCAGAAAGGAAAAGAAACGTATATCCGTATTACACGCGCGGAATGTGTTTCTCGGAAGGAAAATGCGCGAGTTCATTTTCTCGCTCTCTGCTGCAAGAAAACTGACAAAAAGCGACATTTTTTCACGTCGAGATAATCTTTTTTCCGCGTCTAAGTGAAATTAACAATTAAAATCATGCATATCATGTATTGTAATAATCATTTGCCGTTTGTGAAAAAGATCCGAACAACAACAAAAAAAAAAAAAAAAAAAGGACAAAAGAAAGAAATATTCGCGAGATTTCCTCTCGGTGAAATTGAAGCAACGTTTATTCTCGTCCCGGCGGAGACGCGCGTCGCAGAGACATGTTTCGCGAAATGGCTTTCGAAAAATACGAGTTGCTTTTTCTAGCAACGGTTTAATATCTATACATTTTCGCTGCCATCGTGTTACCACCGCGCTATTGCATAATTTCCCGTCGCGACGGATTGTTTTTTCTCTCCGAACGAATGTCGCGTTGCGTTTCCACGGAGAGGGAGAGTGTGTCGCGCCCCGTTGTTGCACTTTGCATTTTTCAGCGAGCGGTCTACGAAGAGTCTCATATGCTGCCGCGTGGCAGCGACATAGAAACAGGCAGCAGCTGCTGCTTGCAAATCCCCGGCACCGGTGCATCATCCCGGGGATGCACAAGGAATAAAGACGCGATGGCGCATCGGGGACAGTTCTCTTGGGCCGGTCGACTTCCGGCGCGCCGCGCCGCGCCGCCGTCTCTGCAATTCCGTTTTGCAATATTAAACTCGCCCGGGGACGACGCTACGTGAAGCGTACGGAACAACGATAACGTTCCGTAGAATCCGTGGGGAGAGAAAAAAAAATAAAGATACAGTAAGCGAAGCAAACTGTCCCGTAAACTCGGTCGAAAGCGAACAAATCGACTTTCGCAAAAATCCGTATAGAAGCGTAGGCCCTCTCTCGTCTCGAGCGAGTCGCGTCGAGAGGAAAAGGATATATACTTTTCTCGAAATATGAGAGTTGTGCGACAGAAATAAGATAAAGCAAATAAGTCGGTACGAGAGCAATTTGCGAGATGGATAAAACGAATTTTTGAAATACAACAAAATACGTAAAAATATTTTTTTAAATAATAATTTAACTTTATCAAATAGTAGATACGGTTTTGCGTCAATATTAATATCTACATGTGCGTACGTAACACGTTAAAAAAGTTGTAGGAGGAAGAATACAAGTTTTTACGCGACAGAGAAATAAAAATCCGCGTGTGTTTTCGGTAATTCTCTTCGTACCGCATATTTATTTTCTGGAAAATCTAAAGAACTTTATCTCTGTATCTTCCATCCGGACCGAATTAACGCGAGAGTACGTAAAACACACGCGAGTTCCGGAGTGCGTCTCATAGTCAGTAAAAACACATTAGTCGGATTCATTTTCAGTTTGCACAGAGGGGGGGGGAGACATGTGTTCTTTGCAGAATATTAAAAATCACGACACACACACACACACACGCCAGCTTTTTACGCGAGAATATACGCCAGAAGCGGTAACCTTCAAAGACGACGTTTATTTCGAAAAATATGTATATTTTAAACAGTAATATGTGGTTTTTTTTTTCTGTGCAAAGCGCGCGTGCACGCACATTAGGTACGAGAAATGTTTTGACACGATGTATGTTTTATCGGGCTTTTGTTCTCGTTTGTGCAATGCGCGCTTCTTATTTCCCGTGAATCTGCAATTCTCATTTCGTTTTATACAACGCGGCGCGGTACGAAAGACCAAAATAAAAAAACCACGCCTTTAGATCGTCGAAAGTTTTAAAAGTTCGAATTGTGTGCCAAAGAATCGTGTGGTGTGGGTGGATGAGCGCGGAAAGAGGAAGCACGATGCGGCAAGATGAATGGAGCTTTGCTCTGGGGAAAAAAACTTTTTCTCCTCCTGTCTCGGACATCGCGGAAAGCTCCTTTGATTCGCTTCTCATCGTCGAGTCACCGTCAACAATATCCGACGCATCAAAAAAAAAAAAATCTCTCTCGCGAATCAAACTTCCAAATAAGAATTCGCATATTTCGCTCGCAGTTTTATTTACGCAATACAACAAATAATCGAACAGTATGCGCTGCACTTTTCTCTAACAAAAAAAAAAAACTGCAATAAGAAATTTCATTAAGAAACTATCTGCGACTTTTACAATCGCCGAGATACTTCGCGCGACACTTGACGATCCACTTTCGACGTCTTTTGCGATGGAAAAAAAAAACTCCTCGACGAGAACTTGTCGTCTGGCTTATTGAGCGGAAACCGAAATAGAGAGACAGAGAGAACGAAAATCCCTTGCTGTTCGTCGCGAGTAATAATCCATGCATAGAGAGACCACGTGCAAAACCCTCTCCCCGTTTCGCTCCCTGAGCGTCTCGATTATCCGAGCAATGCGCAAGCCATGTACGATATTCAAATATTAGATACATGGCTGTCGTGACACACAGCCCGTTTCGTCTGTCTGTCTGCCTGCAATTCCGAATTTTACTCCCATCTTCGTCGTGTCGTACGCAAGATACATTCCTCTCATGGTTTATGGAATTTACGGCCGTATGTTACTCCCGCGGATATAATAAATGTTTTGAGCGAAAAATTGACATTTCTCTCCCGACAAACAATTTCAAATATCAATATTTGATTGCGAGATGCGTGCAAAGAGTTTTTTTTTAATAAAAAGTTTTTCATTTTATCATCCAACGACTACTGCAACTAATGGATGGCGATTGTATAAAAGCGCGCGAGATGTGACGTTTGCGACGAGATTTGACGTTTCGTTCTCCTCAACGTTGTCGAGATGCGTATAAAAAAAAAAACAATGCGTTTTCGCAAAAGAAAAAAAAAAAAAAGAAAAACGTAAACGTTTCGGGGAAAAGGTCCTTAAAAAAATAATATATACATCGCGTAATTGTTACTTACAATTAGACGCGCGGGAGAGCGAAACCAATCTATCAAAAACGCGTCGCAGACACGCAACACAAAAATGAAATTCACTTCGTATTTCGCGAAATGGAAAAACGGAAATCGGCAAAACGCCGATGCGCACACCGCTCCGAGCGTATCTGCAATTTTTTTTTTTTTTTTGTAATGAGTGCATTCGCGTGCGAGGAATATTGAAAATATCTTTTGCGAAAAATATTACTCTTCCTTCTCGATTGACTTTTTTTTTTTTCATATGTGCGCGCGCGTCACACCGCAGATAAATTCGGTTTATTCGAAACACTTTGCGTTTTTTTTTTTACACACAAAAAAACGCACGCGCACACGTTATTTTAATTATTATTATTTCAATATCTTTCTCTCGCGTGCACTCTGTGTTTACGTTAAATTACTCTAGTAATTGTTAAATGCGGCACAAATTTCGGGCAATCGCCGAAAACGTTCCACAAAGAGCGCGGAGGAAGCGAAAAGAGGAAATTCAGATATCGCTCCGATAATCCACGCTTACTGTTTTTTCAACCGGTTCTCTCGTTCCGTTTACCTCGGACAACGTCTGTATGACGTACAAATATTAGATATCCGAATAGCGGAATTGGGAAGAGGGAGGGTGGGTGTGTGTCGGGCATTCACTTTTCATGGATCCGCCGTGATCCGAAAACTAGCGAATCCTTCGCAAAGAGAGCGATACGGCGGAGGCCGCAGGTAGATCCGCCGTTTTATCGCCGTTCGTAGGCGGGTGGTAATAAAGTTTTCATCGTTTCGACCACCGGCTGCGCGGAAATGCAGTTTCCCTGTTAGCGGCTCCGAGCGTACACACAATTTCGAATGAACGGGCGGGAAAGCAGCGCGAATTCGGGAAGGGAACAGATTGACGAGCTTATTTTAATCAGTCGAAGATCTGCTCCCAAGGGGGATATTCGCCGTGCAAACAGGATTTCAAGGATGTAAAAAAAAAATTAAAAACAAAGTATCTTAAGACAGAAACAGACGACACGGGCGCGGATCAAGTTGGAAATTAACGAATCTCTTTTCTTCATTTTCCCCGAGTCGCGCGTTTTACAGAAAATAACACATTTGATTTTTCTTCTCTCGAAAAAAGAAACAAAGAAAATTCCTATTTCCGTGCTCGCGTCTTCAACGAAATTCACGAAGTGATTTCGAAACCGGCGCGAAACGATTGAGTTCGCCGATTGTTTCTCGAAGAAAAACTTGGGTGGATCGGTTCCAATTTTTCCGCGACGTTCGACGACGGCGATATTATGTATGTAACACCGTCGTGCTTCGCTGCAGCATTTCTACGGCTTTTAACCAATGGATTTCTCCCATTCTGCACCGGGGTCAAAGCGCGGATGCCGCTTACATATATATATCGACCGGCGGATGTGTCCGATGGATTTCTGAGTTAGCAGCGCTCTTTCCGCTCTTTCACGAGCCAATCGACATAAAATCCGATTTTATTATTCATTTGATTCTCTTGAATTTAGCGCACGGGGCTGGGGAGATAATCTGGGCGCGTGGAATTACAACGTCGTCGCGAGAAGCAGCAGCAAACACATACGGCGGTCAAAAGCAAAAATGTGCAAAACGCGGCTGTAAGCAGCCGTAATTTGAAATAACGTATGTAAAATCCCGATGCTCTTATCTTCTTAATGAAGAGTTTTAACAAAAAGCAGCGGATAAAATATTACTGATATTTTTTATATATTCGCGTGGTTATTAATATTACAACATTAATCCCCGAGATATAAAGGTAATCTGCGACAAAAAAGATCCTTATCCTCCCTCTCTCGTTTATTGAAATTAATACCTTTGTGTTTCTCTCCAAGCTCGTTATATTGCCTCTTCGTTCGACAGGATAACTCAAAGACTGTTACACTTAACGAAGTAAACGCGGAAACTTGTCTCGATGTCGTAGCTTCCCGCCGCGACTCTTTATCGATCGACGCATTTTCCCACAAGCTCACGGTTATTACTTTCGAACACGAATAGTCTCTATTGAATCGATAATTGATCCGCGTTCGTTATCTTAATCGTACGAGCGAACTTTCGACATTAGAATTTTTCCCGCGATTAGTATATTCGCGTCGTCTCAGATCTAATTCCCGGAGTTTCCTCGAGAGAAAGAGAGAGAGAGAGAGAGAGACGGCGTTTAATTTAATAACCAACTCCAGCTGGTCAGAAACACGCTTATCTCGAATGTATTCATCTGGCGCTAACCCGCAAAGTCATAACCGGGGTCAATTCAGAACAGAAAAGGAGGTTCTGGTTGACGCCGCCGCGTTGTCTAACAATACGGCGGACACTTGGCCGTAATTTAGCCGGCCAATAGCACGGGGAGATAACTGCGTTACGTGGGATTTCGATCTCCCTCGTCGAGCGGGAGAAATTTCAGCGGGATAGCGCAAACGGGCCCCGGGGTGCAATCCACTTACATAGCTAATATCCACCACCGTGCACAACGATGGATATTCTATTAACGTCCCGGACACCTGGGCGACATCGTGTCCCAAGAATTTTCACGCTAAAATGTAACTCCGAGGGATTCCTTAAAGACACTCCCAAATACAAGATTATTCTCTTGTCCTTGAGAATAATCTTCTTAAAGAGAAAATAAACCAGTTTCCACGCACATCTTCTTTTCTATATTATTACAATATAAAATTATCTAATTATCTTAAACTTTTAATTCTCAATACAGACTAATATAACATTTTTAATTAGTAAAATTGATCTAAATTTTTCTCCCTCTTTCGCTTTCTGTGTGTGTGTGTGTGTGTGCGCGTGTATGATTTGAGTGACGTAAGTTTTATTTAAAGCACAAAATATATGACACATTAGTTAAATCAATATTGATAAATACAAAAATTGCAAGTTGCGGCTGTTACATTCGTGTTTCCTTGCTTTTATTCCCGCAAATTGACGTTCCGTGTTTTCGGCGCGCGATCGCCGAATATTTAATTAAATTCGAGATCCGATTAAACAATAAGGCAAATTGAACATTTTATTTTATTCGCGCGCACTTTTTCTGAATTCTCCATTAAAACGTTGCATCGATCAAAGACGCCTGTCAAAACCCTAGCGAAGCGATCGATTCGTATCGTTCTAACAAATTGTCGTGTGTAAAACCCGTGTAATATCTTCGGAACGCGCGATAACGCGTTGATAACGAAATCATCACGTGCCACATCCCGCGGATGCGAGTGATTGACGCAGTCAGAGACGAACTTCGACGCTTTCACTCATTTACAACAAAGGCCGCGCAATCGCTTGCGCAAAGTGGGACGCGCGAAAATTAGATCCCGCGTGTTGTAACACCGACGACAACCGCGATTCTCTCTCTCTCTCGGTGTCTATTGTGTTAAGGAGCCCGTCATTAGCACGCGCGCGCCATTAGTGCCGCTACGGAGCTGTTTATCGTCTCACTTCAATCAGGTTTAATTGATTCGTCAGAGGATTTTCTTAATTAATCGCGCGAGCAACCGAGCGCGAGTACAAGCGGGCGGTCGTCTCCTACGGTCATTTTTCCTAAATTGCTCGGATTACGCTTAATTAATTTTGTGCGATAGCATCAGAGAGAGAGAGAGAGAGAGAGTTGTTCGCCACAACGACGACGCAGCGAGCGAACCGGTTTGCATCTTCACAAGATATTGCGTCACACACGTTGCGCGTTGTAATCCGATAATTAATACACATCAAATGTCGAATTAATAAGCGCGATAAATTTTTCCCTCAAACCAGATCTTCCTTTATCACGTCATCGCGACATACCCCGACAGATTTATACTTTTATGTAAACGGGACTGTAGTTTCAGACAGACGACGTGTATTGGATTCCAATTTTTCGCGAGCTTACAAGAACGGACGAAAATATGAATCATTTTTATGTCATTCGCGCGCGTATTCAGCGGACTCGCATTATCGATCTCTTTCCGATCTCGCGAGTTGTACGTGTAAGGAACAGCTGCCAATTAGCAGCCTCCGATGTTTCCTCTTCGTGCTCGGCCTGTCTATCCGATCGTTGCAAAACAGGAAGCAACGGAGGAGAGCCGTAGGGGATGTGTTTGAGCGCAACCCGATAAACCCTATCTCTCTCTCTCTCTGCTCATTGAGACGAGCTTGAAATTGATGCACATCTGCCATGATGTTATCTTTGCAATAAGGAAAAGCGAGATTGAAACGACTGTAGACCTTGTCGAGCATCTAAATAGATTTTTTCTTCACCGTCGACACATCAATTAATACAATTAGCAATTCACTCAGTCTCTCGGAGAGATCGGAAAAGCAATAATCAAACGATATAACATACTCGTTATTTAATTAAAGTACGTACTGATTTAATTAAAGTACGCAGTGATCGGACATTGATAAACAAGTCCATATTCTCGAAGGCAAATAAGAAAGCGTCGAGTCAATTTTCCAACGTACACTTCGATCTTTTTGCTACCGAGCTTTGTACAAGCAGACTTCGTTGCGAGGTCGAAGCGTGCGATCTTAATCACGAGGCCGGAGTAAATGAGGCTAATTAGGATTTAACGTATGCGGTCAGACTAATGAAGCTCAACGACCAGCGGTAGCAAGTTTGCGCCGGAAGCAGTAGTTGGCGTAACCGTGGCAACTTCACGTTCAAAAGACGAGAGATATACCTGGTCTGTGCCATGTGTCTTAATGTGCTTTAGCGGCTTCACGAAGGAAGGCGCATAACGAAGTAGCGTACTAAAACAACGCCTCGTAAAACAACAGATGAAATAATAAATAACAATGCCGAAAGAAGAGGCATTTCGGCGAAAGAAGATTTTTTTTCGGACATTTCTTCCGGAGAAAAAAATTACCAACAATTTTCTCAATATAGAAATGAAACAACGCGCTGAGTTGTTTGATGTCAGTCTCGGTTTTCTTTCATCTTCGTAAAAAAATCGCTCTCATTATAAAAAAAAACCTTTTTCGAATTTTTTTCCGGAATATTTTTTAAATATTACATCGCGCAAAGTATTTGGACGGGTAGTTCAACTACTGCTGAAGAAATAGCTGTGTGTAAATGTTTTTAGCATAACCGTAAGGTCGTTCCCACGGATTGGGAAGCCGAACACTAGACGTCTAGCGCTCCTCTGAGGTTACAAGCATTTTCATGAAAGAACAGAGTGTCGTGCCAACACAGCGCACGGTTTCTAACACACGAGTGAGGTATGTGTGTGCGATCGGGACACCACGTATGTGTGTGTGTGTGTGTGGGTGTGAGAAAAACAGCCCTCGGTGAAAAATTCGAATTTCAAGATACCGAACAAACCGAAGACGACGACGACGACGGTAAGTAAAGTCTTCGAACGAATCTGAAAGGAAACTCCCCGCGGATTTAAGAGGCGTAACAGGTGATTCTTCCTCATCGCAGGACGTTTTATGGCACTTTAAAATACGATTTGGCTCCACGAGCAAGCGATCGTGGAGTCGTAATTAATGTTGAATATGAAAAGACTCGGAATTTCGTTACTCGCCAACTCCTAATGGAAAAAGCGGCACTTCAAACACATTTAAACTCGTACATTAAATCCCGATAAATATAATTCTCTCGATAAAAAATGTATTCTAAATTATTATACAAGTTTTTCTTAAAAAAAAAAAGGGAAATATAAAAACGCGCTCATTTAGAATAGGAACGCAAATAATGAAAGTCAAAGGTTTTCCATTTTCAAAGGTTGTTTCAACTCTCTCTCTCTCTCTCTAATTGTAATTCATTGTTTTAATCACGAAATAATTTCTTAGTCACGATATGTAGCAAGTTAATAAATAAAAACTCTCTCGCACCTTGAGCCTGTGAGAAGTTTAGCACCTTTAGATTTACGTTCGGATTAACTCACTAGATTTTAACCTCACAGTGTTAATTACATTGTGCATTATCGTACGAGGTGGTTTATGAAACGCGATATGAATTATGATGACTCACTTTCCTATGTGACACGTACTACGGTGTTTACCGCGCGCGCGCGCGCGGGGAATGGAATCAACGTTTAATTTTAGATATTGCCGAGAGACGACGTTGGTCTCTCTCCGCGTTCGTTCGGAGTTACATTCACAATTAGAGGATTATGCTTATGTGCTCTGACGCGGGCTCCGATCCCTTTTCTCTTCCACTACCTGAAAATTATATGGGACCTCTCACGTCGCGTGAGATCGAGAGATCGTTCGACCACGTAATTCTTTCTTCCGTCGTTCCCGAAAGATACATCTTCGGCGCGGACTTTTTTTCATTCCCGAAACAGGTACGAATACCTGAGAGGCAGATACTCATTCTTTGAGAAAAAAAACCGTCGCTCGCTCGAACGCTTTCGTTGCGACATAAATGGATAATGATGCAATTGCGGATCGCAAGTTTAGAATCGACAGAGTTAGAACAGTCAGAGATATTTTTAGCGGACAGCAGTTGCAAACATTTATTTATATCTTTACAAAAAATTAAATCTTTTTCAAGAAACAAAAAAAATTACGTACGGTTCTCCTCGATTGTCATCAAAAATGTAGAGAACAGAGAATGTACCTTGGAAGTAATCCGCGGAGAGGACATAACTTTACAAAGCTTCCTATCATCAGGTAGGAAGTTAATGCATGTGCACACGCGTATCAGTATATTCTTTATAATACACGTGGAATGAGATTACTTTGTGAGGCACACCTGGTACACGACCATAATGCTCACAACAAGAATGCAATTACAACTTGGAAAATTGGAAATAAATTGCGTTTTCCCGCGCGTTTCGTTCCGGCATCAAAAGACGACGCGCACAAATAGGGGTGTTTCTTTTCTGGTTCTTTTTTTTTTTTTGAAAAAAAAAGAAAAATCCTACGTTTTTCATACATCCCGTGCTAATATCTAATCCGATTATTCTTACGAAACGATACAACTTTTTCCGTAATTAAAATCTAACGTAGTTGTATCCATCGCGCGCACACAAGAAAAGAAAGAGAATTTCCGCTCGGAAATTCTCGCGAAACTTAAAATCGTCGAATTGTGAAACGAAACGCTGATTGAATCACGCGCGCCTCACCGAAGACTCTTTCGATGCCCAACGTCATTAGCAACATCCAATTAACGAATATTTTCGATTTCTCGAAAAGGATTTTCATCATGAGCGCGGAAAATCGCGACCGTGCGAATGCAGAGGCGAGCTGGGGGGTTTTTTTTTTCTCCTGTTTAATGGCTCTCAATTCCCCTGTTCGCGCACCCAATTCGCCGATCCATCACGGCGATTCGACGCGTTGTCAATTAAACGAGCGCAAGAACCAATGACCGGAAGTAATAGTCGATCGGAAATTACGGAAAAGGTCTCTAACGGTTACTGAGATGCGTGTCAGTCGTTCGTCATCGTGTTCTTCTCTCTCTCTCTCTCTCGTTGTGGAAGTACTTCTAATATTCATCGCTCGCGGTGAAAGCGCTAAATTAGTGCAGTTACTGAATTTTCCGAAGAACATCCGCGTGGAAAATTTATTTAAAAAAAAAAAAACTTTTCAACTAGCATTGTCGCAGTTGCAACAATCCCACGTTTGTCGGAATTTCGTCGCGGAAATTAAAATAGGAGATCATATTTCTCTCATGCTGCTAACAACAAACTTCGCGCGAGACCGAACTTTCGGTCAATCGCTCATATTACGTGACAACAGCTGACACATCCCGTGAGTGAGAAACGTTAGCGAACGCAACTCTACGAATTAATGCAACGTGGACAGGTCGAGATATGCCGCGCGTATACAGACATAGAGAAGAGGGGGAGAAATCCGAACGCGCGCGACCGGCACATATGCGATGTGCCACATATACACATGCATGGTTGGATTTATGTCAACGTATCTATTACCCATGCGGCATCGGCGAATCTCTCCTGTCGACGCGATTGCATAAGCGCGAAGCGCGGCCAGTCGAGAAATCCCGATGCGCGAGCGGTCTCTGTCTCTTCCGATTCCCGTTATAAACGAGCTTTTATTGTCGGAATGCAGATACCGGTCGCGCACGCGCCCACGCACGTGCGTGCGTGCGTGCGTGCGTACGTGCACGGCTGACAGCCGAAGGCGACCGAAGGTGAACAGTTTTTTTTTTCTCGAACGTGCGGCGTATTAAGACGTACGGTCGTTTTTCACGACGTGAAAGTCGCACTCTGGAAAATGTACGAGCGGAAGACCATCGGAGCGCGCGATTTATCAGCGCCCGATTGACGTAACGCGCCCGATTGTGAATTATAATGTTCGACGATACGTCATGTATCAACACGTTCGACTCGCACACGTATTCGCGAGCTTATTTCTTTGGATTACAAATTTATTCGTTACGTTATTGCGCGGATTTGACCGCGCGTATATTCTTACTTCGATATTCCGAGACGTTTCACGATGTCTCTGATAAAATCCGATTAGACGCACGCGTCAGTGCATTTGTAAAAAATACTTCGAATAGAAAATGTCAAAGAGAAAGAGAGAAAAAGACAGTTTTTCGAACTAAAAATACACTGTTACGTAAATGGAAACGCAAGCTCGTTTCACAAAATTGTTTAATATAATTTTATGTATTACATACATGTAACAAAAAAGAGATTTAGAGAATAACTTCATGTGAATTTTTAAATTAATTTTGTACGAACACACAGTTGAATTATTTATCGGTACACTGCGTTTCTGAAAATTTTTGTTCGCTCTTCAAAAACGCGCCACGTTCGTCACAATTTACGTATGCGTATAATCTCGTTGCAATTAAAATATTAACATCGCGGTAAGTGGCTTATAATGCCTCGCGCGTGACTCGAATGAATTGAAGTAAAAAAAAAAAAAGAATAAGAGCTCAAATCAAATTCCGCTTTTGATCTCCAATTAATTTAGTCCAATGGTTTCCTCCTCTTTCCGTATTGATTTTACCTCGCTTTATTTAATAATTCAACCGAGAAGCCGATTCACTTTGGCGAAACTTTTGCTTAACTCACCACTTTTCATTGTTGCGCGGATGCGCGCAAAAATGCCTTTCGAGCGCGATCCTCTCATTTCTCTCTCACATTTATCACATCAATTTTTACGCGAGGCAACTATTTGCATAAAAAGCAGAAACTCTCGTGCGTGAAATATTCTCGGAATATTGTGTGGTCTTAATTTAATCCGATGATATCCAAAGTATATACAAAATTGCGGGGACAGATAAAGAAAGAGAGAGTCGAGCGAGAGATTTTTTTAAAATCACATATTAAAAGTTTTTTTTTACATTACGTTTAAAAAAAGAAACATAAAAAAAGAATTACAAGACGTGTAAAACTGAAACAAGTTTTAGCGCACATTTCTCACGAAATAGATTCCATATCGAACAACGACGGAAGGAAGAAAATCGTTTCGGTCGTTGACAACGTCTCTAGCACGTTAGAACTTTGCGCGCACTTTCTTTCATGCACCTACGCACAACTTCTCGTGTACACTTTCGGTTCGCTACCTTGGATCTCTCTCCCCGTCACCCGTTTGAATTATTCAGCGGAATTATTTATGAAGTTTCAGAACGAGGAGATCAAAAATATTAAATTTGCACGCGGTCTCTCGCACGGCTCTGTGTGTGTGTGTATGCGCGCGCGCGCGAATCGCCAGTTCATATAAAATTCATCGCTCGCGTTTATGCGCGTGGCAAGATAATGCCGCGCGTTTATTAAAGATGTTTTCCTCCTCCCACAACGCGCGCAACACTTAATAATAGATTTAAATCCTTTGCCGAACGAAGCGCATCTTTGCGAAGAGACGTGTAAACTCACGGCGTGTCCCTATTAATTGCGATTGTATCTCGCGCACGCCGCACAATTCCGCTGGGATAGTGCATGCACGCAGCGTGCATTCGTAAGTGTAATTGATATTGCATTAGGATTAACGATAATTTAAGTGCTTTAATTGGATTCCCGTTGTAACTCACGGCGCGTAATTATCGCTTAGCAACTATAGCGCATAATCGAAACGCTAATGCGATATAACGCGCTGCTCGAGACACACAACGCAACGATTATTCGGAGAACCGCTATTATTTGGACCATTTTATTCGGTTTCGTTCCGGAAAAGAAAAACGGAGCGGGCAATTTTGTACGCGAGCGAGCGTAAATCTCTTCAAATATTTGGAGTGAGTGCGAAAAAATAATAGCTTATAAATATTGTCCGCGTATTTATCATATTCTCCCAACTCCCATCTTCTTGAATAAATAAAATGTTGTTTTTTTTTCTTGAAAATTATACAAAATTCTGTCACGCGCGCGCGCGACGACAGAATCATCATAAATGGACAACGGAAAGAGGAACGCGCGCATTTCTGTCCGACGAAAAGAGAAATGAGAAGCGGCATGATTTTCGCTCGCGAACGTACTTCGAAGTAGAAGCGTCGAGAAAAAAGAGCTTTTCATTGCTTATCCTCGTGGAAATGGCGGGGTGTATCTCGCGGGCGGGATGTGCGAGAATATGTGGAGCCAACTCCGTATTAGTATCATGCATCTCCTCTCCCGTAACGCGTGCACTTTTCCGCTCGCATATATCGGAAAATACTGAAAAGTTTCGCGCACAAAGGATGATGCCGAGACACGTTGTAAAAAAACGCGAGCGCGCGCGTCTCCGTCGCCGCCGTGAGCGACGATACTTACCGCGCGCGCGTGCTTTGTTTTATAAAATTTCGCATCGCGAAAGCATTTAAAAAGGTCCTTGTTTTACAACATCACTTGCGTGCACAAAGATCCCGTAACACTTTCATAAATCCCATTTATTTCGGATCTGTACAAAGTTACGCGATATACGGCGCGTCGCAATAAAAGTTGCGTTTACTTCTTTATGGCAAACAAGAACGAAGAGATTTACGCATTTCACACGCAGCGTCCGATGTTAAACAGAAAAAGATAAAAGGAGAAATACATGGAAGGGTCGAATGTGTATTCGAATCTTCAGGGTTTCGAGGGTTATTACGCCCGTGGGGGGTTTTCGTCTTTTTGCGATCCGATCTGCGGTGCACGCGCGCACGTACCAAATCACGAGACCGATCGAACGTTGCTCGAAAAGGAGCGTTTTAATTGGCGGCGAGAGTTTAGAGAGGATCTATAGGCATCGTGTATCGCAAATTTGCATGGGAAGGCAGAAACGACGAAAAAGGAAGAGAAAGGATAAGGGCGGAGAGGATTGACTTTTAAGGCAGCGATTCGTGAGTCAACGAGAGATTTAAAGGGCAACGAGATATCGCGGCGGCGAGCCCGTACAAACGTACAAAAGGCTATTTGCGTAATTAGCAGGCTACCTGGCGACCGGCACACACCGACCGACGCGATCTCGCGCAGATAACCGCGTAACGGGGTGACGAAAACTAACGAGGTGTAAATCGCTGAAATATGTTTTAATTAATGCGCTCGAAAGTTTGCGCGTCGCGAGGAAAACCGCGAGGAAAATAACGGCCGGCGTCAATGAGGCGCGAGCGTATAATATCGCGCGTGAATGAAGCGAGCACACAAGGAACGTCCCGTAAAAAAAAAAAAGGAAAAAAAACGTTGGACACAATCGAACGGATGTTATTACGCAGCCCCGATATCAAGCGGCGAGACAAGCGGGCTTTGTGCGCGCAAAACTGACGTGTGCAAATCCACCGAAAAAGCAACAACAAAAATGCCGCCGCGAGATGTGGCGCACAGTGCTCAAAAGTGGTTCGGCGCCAAAATGTATCAAACACCGCCGCCGCGTGTGCGCGCGTTTGTAGTTTAAATACCAGAATGAAGTTGAACGGCGAGTCTCTGTTTAATCGCCCGGCAAATCTGTGCAACATTTTGCGGCGTAAACACACACACACACACGTGCAATCGTGCAAACGCAAATACGATCAATCTTAGCCCCCTCCCCAGATGAAAATCGATTCACGCGCCGATCATACATGTTATACATTTATATATTTACGCATATGTATTTATGTGCGTTCGCGAACAATTTTATTACAGGAAAACCGCGAATTTTCGACGCTCGGGCGTCGCTAAATAAATAAATGCTCTTTGATCGAGAGACTGTTTTGCTCGTAGCGGATATTGCGCCGCGATATGCGTTGCATTTTCGTGAATTTCCACGCATATCTGTCTGAGTAAACAGCAGAGCCAAAGCGCATTGCGCGTGTCACGTAAAACATGTCGATGATTCGGTAAATAAAAACAAAACTTTTGATAATAAAAATAGCATTCGCTTTTCTTCGCCTGTTTGTGCGCGCACTGTGCGAGATCGCTCGCGCGCGTTTACTTTCACGCACACGCAATGACGATTACACGCGACCCGCGTACGTACGTACGTACGTACGTACAGAAATGCACGACGCGATATTGCGAGCGCCTTTATTGCACGAGATAATGCTTCATTAAATCCATGTTGCCGCACGCATAGCAGCTAATAACCGATGCAGAGTGCTTCGATCGTAAACCATCGCAATTTTGACGTTACGTTCCGGCATCAATTTTACCTTCCCGTGTATACGCCCGTAATTACGACATAATCGTCTGAATTTTAAGTGGCCAATTAATACGTTATTCTTCGTTCGGCTCTTTCCACGGACTCCAACTTGTTTTCTCTCTCCATCTTTTTCCCCGCGCGATGATTATCTCGAAGCCACGTTACTTTTACTTGCAAGATCGATGGTGACGTTTCATTAGGACAATTACGTTGTCAAAACATTCGAACGATGACGTTAATCCGAATGACCGAGTCATTTCTCCGGCGTTTAATCGATCGGCGACAGCCCATAATTGCCCTCGCATTCTTCGCGTGGCAAACTTCACGCGTTCTATCCCGTTAACAAATCACGTATCCGTTCCACACACACACACACACACTCGCCGGCTAATCCTCTCAAAAGTGGATTTTCTTTTCCGCTAGATATTATTTTTCTTCAAATCTCTCCGCTTTGTACAAAAAAAAATGCTTTCCTTATTTATTTCTCTCGACGATTAACGCACGAAATGAAACGTTTCGTTTTTCGAAGAACTCGGGGGAGAAAAAAACGCGGAGAGTTATAAAAGAAATCTCGACGAGATTTCCGAAAAAAAAACGAATTCTTATTTCACGAAGCGCGCTGGATTTTCGGCGACGTTGTTGCGCTTTTTGTTTCCGAGAGAAATGAGATCGCTTTGTGCGAGAACTTTATTACGCCGGAAAACGCGCGCGCGCGCGCGCGATCGGTATATACGCTACTATACACGAGTCACGTAATTTTCCGACAAATTAGGAGATTAAGCGCGATCGCGCGGTAAGAATGTTCTCTCCGGGAAACCGCCACCCGGGAGAGAGTGCAATTTCCGGAGACGCGGGATTTTCGAAACTGGAATTCCACGGAATCTGTCAGGAGACAATGCCGGATGTTTTTAATTTTAATGCTTTCATTAGGAAGTTTCTCGTCTCTCTCTTTCACGCGCGCGAAAAAACGCAATGTGGGTCAGTTTGCGATGGGTCGTCGCGTTTTTCGCCTCGGGCTCGCTCGCTTTATCTATTTCCACATGCACGTCTTCGCTCGCAACCCGTAATGTTTGCAACACAGTAAATGAGAGATGCTTTTCAAACAGAAAGCTCGCGAATTTGCGCTTATCAAACTTTGATCGCGCGATCCGAAAAGCCGCGCTGAAACATTTCGCGCGAAATTGCGATCCTATCGTAACGTATTGTCACTCGCGCGCATTTCTTACGCCGTGTTTCTTATCGCGGTCTCGTTTTTCCACGTACACACACACACACGCCCTCATTCACATACACGCACGAGCGCACTCGTGATGTGCCACAACGTCGTAGCAGAAGACGGTTGCGTATTGCCCACGAGGAGAGCACAACCTGTATCGACTTTTTTTCCCCTCCTCGACTTTTCCGCGCGGCAGCGCAATCTGCCAGGTGATTATTTTGAGAGAAAAAACAAAAGAGAAAACAACGTCACGAACGAATGCGACACAGGCAAATTAGCTGGCTCGGTTTTCCGCGCGTTTTCCCTCTCTCTCGTTCTCTCACTCCGGTTTTTCTCCGCAACAGGTAAAAAAAACAAATCGGCGATTTGACCGTCCGCGAAACATAACGAAATTGTTTCCGCGATATATATGTTGAAAAACACGAGGCTATCGGCAACAATTGAATTAATTCCTCGCGCGTATTCCGCGAAAATGTCGAGTCGAAAGAACGGCGGGAATCAATTCGTATGCGAGAGGATAAGGTTCGCGAAAACCAATCAATGGCGGAAACGAAAACCGTTAACAGGATACGCCGGGATCGTAAATCGCTGCCAGACTCGTCGACATAACACAACAGATTCTCTCGATAGTTTCTCTCGGTCGACAAATAATCGCGACCAGTGGATTAAGGTAGTGTCAAAGCGGCGCGTGTCTCGCTGTGAATCTTGCGCAAGTTAACGTCTCAACAGCTGAGTGTAATCGCCGAGAATATATTATTCTCCTCGGTGCAGAGAAGCGGATTTATGGCGAATCGCGACGTTGAAATATCGAATCTCTCAGAACGAAGTTGTGTAAAAAAAAACAACGAAGAAGCAAAGAGCAGTCAAATGTGATTTAAACAAAGTTTTCGTCTGTTAACGAATACAGTTGCTCTCTTATTGTATCTGAAAATTTTATATTTCTCGTTTTATTTTCCATAAATTTATTAAAAATATTGAAAGATTTAACTCTTTCGACTGTGCACAAGTTACGTCAAGTTTTTTTTTATTTTTAATCAACGTTCACATCTATGACTAGCGTTGATAAATTATCTGAACATAATTAAACATCACACACACACACAAACCGTGTTCGCGCTCTCGCGTTTGGTCTTTTCATCCAATTTGGAAATTCTGAAGCCATTCACTACTCGCCGCGATTCATATTTTCAGAATGTTTTTATAATAGAAATGTTCATATCTACGTAACGAAAGTTTGAAAGATACGAGCGTATTTTTTCAGAAAGCAAGCTCTTTCGAGATCTTTTACAGAACGGAAATTGGTTGCGTTCGGTGACGGAAATAAAGAGACGCGCGCGCGCCCATCGTGGAATCTCTCACGTAGCGCTACGTGAAATATTCATCTCTTCTTTTCATCGGCGTTACATTTTGAACAGGATCCTCCTCGGGACGGAGGTGAGGAAGGGTCGAACCAAGGCGGATTTAATTTAAGTTTCGCGCTTGCGAGTTTGCGCGCGTTTGGTCGTTCGCGAGAGGTCGAGTGTATATTCCGTGAACATAATTTCGCACGCGCATTAACAATCCGTCGCTTTGGCGGATGCACGGTACAACGTAAGTAACGCAGATTCCCTTCCCCGCTGTACCGATGATGACGCGCATAGCTAATGCGCGCCAGATAACGAACGGTAACGAGACACTTGACACCCAAGAACGAGCGCACTCTGTTACGTGTCGCTTTCCGGGTGTAACATCTCGCACACCTGCGAGAGTAGCAACTGTTGTTAAGCAACAACGAAGCGCGAACGTCGACACGGCGCGTCGACGCAATCCATCACTATTAGCAACTCATCTGTATTACACCCGCTCGCGCGTCTTATCATAAGCCGGGCTTACCTCAACACCCTTTTGTCGTCGCTGCGCGTCGGCACGCGGTTCAAGTGCTGTCTCTGTATAATTGATCGTACGCGAATCGGTAATTAAAAATTTTCCGGAGAAAGAAACAATTCGTATTTCTCTAACTGATCTCCTTTACAGAAAACTAACGACAAACAAGCAAACACAAAACGTGTATCCGAGTCGCGTTACAAGCGCGGTTAAAAAGTTTCGAAGAAAATTGCGCGAAAACAATTTTTCTCATTGAACTTGTTTTCATTTTTTTAGAAAATCGAAACGACGCAATATTTAAATTGTGTTAACGCGCGAAATGAAATCGTGGATATAGAAATCGCGCGGGATCGTTGGAGTGTAAATTACCGCTTTCCGTCGTCGTCGTCGTCGTCGTCGTGATTTGAAATACTCCGGCGCGGGTTGCGGCGGTGCCAGGCCTAGATCTGCTACGTCGGCGTGGATTTATCGTTTGCCTCGCGTCGGCGAACAAGGTAAATCAAATTAGAAACGTATTCGCGATACGACATATTCAGCGCAGCAGCCTAGATCCGTGACGGAGATTATTTTAAGGGGGCAGCCTCGAGGCGGTCTGCGTGTGTGTGTGTGTGGCCGAGGCTAGAGCGCGCGATGAATATGAAACTATGCGAAAGAAACTGTGCTGAATCGTTACGTTAAATCTTTCACAGAGCGCAGCGGCGGGCGCTGTAACAAGAAAATTACTCTCGCTTGAACAATCTCTCTCTCTCTCTCTCCTTCCTTCGTCATTCATTTAACGCGCGCCATGCCGCAAAACCGCAAAATGTCTCGAAACCGGAATCTCAACTATCGCGCTACATATTTCTCATAACGCGCGCGCGATCCGAAGATCTTCATCTTGCGCGCTAGTTTGTCCGATCGATATAACTTTCGCGATACTAATCGATTGACAAATGATGTTTCCTACATCTCGTCAAATAAATCAAACAAAACTTTTTTTTTTTTTCTTGACATTCCTTCGGCCATCTATTTTCCACGAACAGTTACGCGCGTTCGGATTTCTACTTGTTTGCAACTTTCCGCGAGACGATCGTGCTGAGCTTTAAACAAGCGGCTGAAGTCCTGTCGAGCGAGGACGAATCCTCTCTCTCTCTCTCTTTCGGTGAGCAAGAAGAGACGTCTAAGCTCTTTCTCATAAGACCCCCGAGTTTGAACCTCGCTCCCACACATCGCTCCGGCGAGCAGCACGTCGACCGGAAGGCTCTCTCTCTCTCTCTCTCGCCTTATTTCTCTTCGGCAACTTCGGCCGAGAAAGAGATAAATCCCGTCAACGTTCGCGGCAACTTGCGAGTTCGCGGAACCGAATAACAGATATTACGGAGGAGAGCAAGGCCGCTTCGCGCGCGGGAAAGCAACTCCGGAGACTCCGGAATAAACCTCGAATTGTGCCGCGTACTCGACCGACACGCAATATCCTAGGGGAGAGAGAAGTGGAGAGACATGTGGAGCCGGTGTTGCACAAACGTCGCTTTAGCGCGAAAGCCTGTTCAAATGTGTAGCTCCAACACTCGCTGCTGTTTCGATGTCTCGACGGAGCGCGGAATACTCGAGTTTTAGTTTACAAGCTCGACGATAAAATTACTCAAGGGCGTGTAACTCAATTCTCTTACAAATACATAATTTGCGTAACAAGCGCGCTAATTTCGCCAAACACTTTGCGCCCGTTTTTCGTATCTTTCGAATGTGTTTCAATTTTTTTTTAAGAAGAGAACGTTCGAAACTTTCTATTTGGCCGATAGTTTACTACTTTGTTTTCTGAATCGCTGTGATCATCATCGTTTTTTTTCTCTCTCTCTCTCTCTCCGCACGACTCGAATCGATACGACTAAAGAACTAGCGGAATTTTTCCCCCCATCTCTTCCCGCCCTCTAATCTCTTGTTTTTTTTTTTCTCGCATCGCTAAAACGATCACGCGCGCAATCAGATCCCGAGGTGTTTAATCCCGAAAACATCAGGTGACGTTCTCGTCACGTTACACGCGATTTTCCGATGTTATTTTTACGGATATAAAAAGATCAGATATACACACAACTGTCATCACAATTATTGTGTCGTCGCACGAAATAGTCACAGCTCCGAACGCTTGTTATTGATCTACTTTTCCGCATTATCTCTTCGGAATTTGTTTCGTGACGCACACGAAGCTTTATCGAGCGCGACTTAAACATATCGAAAAATCTTGTTGTCTCTTTGTATTTTCAACCGAGCGCAATAAAACGGAAAATTTCATGTGACGAGCAAACAAAGAACACGATCGAAACCAAACAAAAGAGCGACATTATCTCTCAATAAAAATCAGTACAAACTCGATAGCCCGCTCGCTTGTAATTTTGATTACAAAATAAAAAAAAGATAAAGCGGTGCTCGATGGAAAACAGTGTTGATGTGTTTCGAGCAGCGCGAAAACATGTCTCTCTCTATTCAGCGATACGCGCACACGTCACCGATTCCGCGGTAATACGATGTAGATGAAATACGGCATTCAAACTGGTTTTTCTTTTTTTTTTGTTTTACACAAAAAAAAAAGGCTGTCTCAGCCACTCTCGAGTAATACCCCGGCTTCAATTCACCAGTCATTCGCGTTGGAAACATCAACGCAAATAAAACACGCGCGCTTCTATTTGCCGCCATTCTAGCCCTCGTCAGCAAATTTACAATCGAAAATGTAAAGAGTGGCGAGCGTTTTTGAGCACGTGTGTGTGTGTGTGTGCGGGCGTGTTTGCTCTTACGGCAGAATATGAAAAATTTTTCCACGCTTAAATGAGCAATGTTACATCTAAACTTGCGGCGAAAAAAAAAAAAAAATTGCTGACCGCCGTCGTCGGTTCTAAGGACGTAACACGCTCGCGCTGTGAATCACCCCGTTCGCTCCGGGGACGCGGAAATTATAAATGAACGTGTAACGCGCAAACTCGTCGTCGGAAAATACATTTTGAGAGAAAACGTAACAAATAGATACGCGCACACGTTGCAAACAGTTTTAGCAAATTCTCCCTGTTGTTTTTGTTGACACTTCTTTGTTGACTTTACGAACGGTCGCGCAATTTTTCGCAATCAACAGTTGCGTGTTCGGTGAAATTAAGCGGCAAGCACACGACTGATATTCGTTCGTACGCAGTCAGTCGGTTACTTTTGTTACGTCTTTACACAGTTTTTTCTTCCTTTCACAGAGTATGTAAACTTGTAAAAGACCGGCAAAATCAATACGCGCTCTATCTTTAAGGTGGAGGACGTTTCATGAAATATGTCACTTTATTGCATACCCGGCAAGTCTTTTTATGGCGTATTTGTAGCAGTTTTGGCGGCAAATTCACTGCGAACATGCCGGGGAAACAAAAAAAGAACGCGCCGCGATCACGTGATCGCGTTGTGTGTACACAATTCGAAAACGGCGCAACACTCGCTCCGCGCCGACAATGACAAGTCGCGGATTCTCACCTGAGGATTCCAATTCCGACGGTGTGAATGGCTTCGTTTCTCTCGTAAAGCGCGCTACGCTTTGTGTGTGTTTCTTTCGCGTGCGTGCGACTTACCGAGCTAGTCCTTGAGACGACGATCTCGCGCCGGCAGCTCTCACGGGAGGACGACAAAAAACATCCACCGACGATGACCTCCGACGCGCGTGGACAAACGTTTACGTAATGGCCGTGGCTTTCGCACTCGACTCGGGATTCAAATCAAATCACGATGTGCGAAATGGAATCACTGAGACCGCGCGTCACTCGCAGCAACAAACACTCGTTACGCGACGACAACTCGCTGCGATCGGAGAAACTCAGCGCGCGCGACACCGGCGTTCGAAAGAACCGAGCGACCTTTCTGCGTCGAAGATCGGAGCGCGACTGAGCGCTCGGAGCGCGTCGCGACTCGATCGCAGTGAAGTTTACGTCGAGTGCGCGCCTGTGCGCCCGCCGCTCCCTCTCGTCGGCGGCGTAACCTGTCAATCTCTCACGGAGCAAACTCGCGCGATTATTTCCTACGCGTCGACAAGCTAAAACGCCTCCGCGGTAATTTGCAATTTTAAATAAATTTCGCGTGATTATCTCGTCTCGTAAGTGCGTGCGTGCG
>QVNV01024080.1:0-29144 GCA_014825455.1 Pseudomyrmex pallidus | reverse complement strand
GCTCAAGTACTCTTCTGGTAGAGTACTATACTACAAAAAAACCTTATTGAAATCGGTGATCCACACTTCGCGTACTCCCCTTGTAAGTCATTTGTGTGAGACATTGTGTATACGCAATAATGCGATACTCTTTGACCCATTATGATATAGAGCGATGTTTTTAATCGGTGTCCTTCGAGCGTGCCAGCTTGCGAATAAATCTCTCCTATTCTGCTTCCGCGATACACATCGACATGCTCCTATGTGATTTATGGATGAATTACTTAACGGTACAATAGCACGCATGTAATCGCGCGCGTATGTCAGAAAGCGTTTCATGTATAATAAAAGAATCATGCAGTATTCGATTATTACTGCGTTTATTCGATTATTACTAAAAGAGTCTAAACAAAATATTGCCATGTCCGCGCTTCTATAAAAAAAAAAAACTATATAAATATAAAAGATATTTGTAAAACTATTTTTATAATAGCTGCGTTTTTGCAATAACGATTACAAAAATTTTTTAGTTTTATTTTTTCCTGTACGAATGTTTATTGACGCCATAATATATTTTGCCATAATATATGTTGATATACCAATAAAACGTGCAAATATATATTATGATATTATCTCTAAATAAGCACTATCACTACTATTTGCATATATATGATTTATTATTAGACGAGATTGAATTTAACACGAAAATTTAGTCATTTCGCGACTCATTGTCAGTACTACTAACTCTGTTTCGTTCAAGTGTTTTTATAAGAATTATTCAACTTTTGAGAATTTTATAACGATATACTAAATAATCGTTTCTAATAGATAATGATTAAAACAGTGTATGCAAAGATTTGCTCTAATAAATAAATAAGATTCAAAGTTTTACATATTTTTTAGCTTCGAATCCAGAAAGTAAATGATACACAATGCGCAAATCCTCAGTAGAACTGACGGCTACAAATTGTACTGCGCCAAGGAGTTGCGTAGTATGTTTACCTTGAGACACAATCTAACGCATATAAAATCCACGCAATGTAACTACAACCGTTAGACAAATAGTTAAATATAACTGACAGAAAAATCATTGGAACATACTACTTTAGAATTTTTATTGCTTAAAAAAACACTTATTGTTTGTAAATTTTTATCTTCATTTTAGTGTAATTTTCACAATGTATGTATGTGGAGTGATTGATAAATATTTGAAACGATAGCATTAAATAGCGACATTAGTAGGTGTGACTCATATTGTCGTTGACAAGTTTCATTCTTCAAAAAAACAAATATTAAACGCTGGCTCATTCATCGTACGTAGTGTTTGTATTAGCTCATCAAAGTATAGTCATTTACAACATCTATGACTTTAGTGCTTAAAAATTTTTTTCTATTAAGCCAATTTTGCCAATTCAAGAAATAAATGGAAATCGTACGGAGTTATATTTGACGAATAAAATAGATAAGATAGTAATCTGAAGCCCAACTCGTAAATTTTGGTCGTTACAAGTGAAGTGTGAGCTGATGCATTGTCAAAAATCATTGAGAGCAATTTATCTTTACTTTTTGGCAAGCGTCGTTTCAAATACCTACTTATCAATCGTATCTCTCATATTTTTTTTCGGCTATATAAATCTTTTAAAATTACATATGCAATATATATTTTACTTAACAAATAATTATTCTTAACTTTCTAAAATAGAAAATATATCACAATATTACATAAATATACATATAAATATATAATATATACAAAAGGATTTCAGAATAATTGCGATTTAGACAAAAAAATAATATTAATAATTTAATATAATTTTAAGAGTAAAAGCAACATGTACTACATTAGTGATCTTTTTGACTGCGAGACGCGTCAAGTTTTTTTATGCTTACCTTACAATAATTTCAATGCAGATTTCTTACAATTATGCGCGTTTGATTAACTTTTTTTTTGTTTTTGCAGATACCTTCATGCTGATGACTTTAGGCTTGCTTGGCCTCTCATTCGGTTGTTTTATTCTATTGTGCCACCCTTACGAGATTCTTTACAAGTGGAAGGTGACATTTGGCGAAGGCGGCGAGATCTTCGAAATATGGCGAACTCCTAACGTCGATCTTTACTTGAAAGTTTATCTGTTTAACATTACAAATCGAGATGAATACTTAGACGGCCGGGAGAGCAAACTACGTTTCCAAGAAGTTGGTCCCTACGTATACAAGTAAGAATTAAATAATAATAATAATGATGATGGCTCGATAGAACAACTATAATAAACGCGAAACCAAAGAGCCTATAGTCCCGGTTGAAGGACGTCAAGTCCACTTAATTACACTACCTTTTATTTTGTACTTGACGTCCACCTTCAACCGGGACTATAGGCTGTTTGCTCTTTCGCGTTTATTAAAGAATTAAATATCTCAATAAAATTTCAAACAGCGAGTTTCTCTTTTGAATAAACCACATTATTACTAAACTGAATGTATTTTGTTAAAATGCTAAGTTAAAAGCACGTTGTGAAATTATGTCTTTCCACAAATTAAATAATTTTGCAAATTAGAATTATCTTTTTAAGCAGAATACATCTAATTATCTTCGGTTTGAATCCTGTGGTTTGAATGATGTAGGTGACTATTACATAACTATTACACGTCTATATAAGCTTGAATAATTTTCTAGAAAAAAAAAACGATGTCAATTATAAGTCGTTGATATTTTGCGAAACATCGCGAAGGCTTCTAGAAAACTAAATAGATCGATTGCAATTAATTGTGTAGAACATTATGGAAAGTCCCAACAGAATGGAAATTATATGTTCTCGTTCATACAAAACACTAATTGCAGAAAAAAAGTGGAGATTACGCGGTTGTTAAAATGATATTTAACAGTGGAAGGAAGCAGAAAATCACATCTCGCGTGTGATAATCATAAAGTTAGAAAGAAAAATACAGAAAGAAAAAAGATACAAAAGAGTAAGACAGAGATATTTGGTTTACGTGCGCGACTGTTACATTCGGTCTTTTGAAGTATCTGCTAATTAGACTCTTATCGCATTTAAACGAAGCAAATTTGCATTTTATTCTTTTGTCTTTTTTTATGTATTGTCAAACAACAGTTTGAATATTTTTCTTTTTTTTTTTTTTTTTTTTTTTTTTTTTTTTTTTTAATTTTAAATTTCATTTCAATTTAAATGATGAAAATAAATAAAGCATGAAGTGGCAAAGATGAATTTTATTCAGTTCTATCTTCAATTCCGTTAAATGTGACGTTTGCAACTATGAATTATCAATTTTGGTTAAGTATGGACAACATTTAAAAACTAAAAAGTAATTTAAAAAAAAACAAAACTTACTAAATTCTTGCAATCATCTATTTGTGATCTTACGAGCTTTTGCAAGCATCGATATAAAGATTGTTACGTGTGGTGTATCTTTTTCTGTTTCAGAGAAAGATTGGAGCATTCAAACGTAGTTTTTAATGACAACGGTACATTATCAACAATACCAATGCATCCATTAACATATGTACCAGAAATGAGCAACGGCGCAGAAGAGGATCTGCTAATTCTACCGAACATCGCATTGCTCGTAAGTAAGAGAAACATTCTTTACTTCTAAATGAGGCACAAGATCTTTTGCATAAATTATCTTATTATAAATGGGACACAATTAACGTATCACGTACGTTAATTCTTATAAATGAGAATGTTTACAGAAGCAGACCGTTGCTGACATTAAGAAATATAAGCCGGTTTAGCTACTGAAAGCAAAATAATTATAAGAAAATGGATACTGGTTTTATTTATCATTTTATTTTATTACCATTTTTATTGTGCGTTTAACTTAATTAATTCCAAAGAATTGATACTGTGTCAGGTTGCTCTTAAAATCCTGATAAAATGAGTTGAATGTTCACGAAACGGTATAAAAATGACACTAACGTGATTCAAACTCAAAAACCATCTTTGAATGTTAACACACCGCAAAAGCATCAAATATCAGAATGCATGTATTGTTCATATTAACAAAAATGATTGATCGTATAAATTAAAATAACGCATTCTGCAAATGAATGATACAGCAAATGTGACACACATTCTTGTAAAATACTTCCGCGCCCGAGTCATCAAGCTAATGCAACAGATCACTGTTGTGTAACGATTCTGCGAGTAAAAACAGAATATTGTCTCTCAAGAATTTTCCGATCAATGTTTAAAACCAGATAGTCCCATAAAAAACGACTTTGCAACCATATACCTTGAGCTATGATTATAACTTAATTAGAATTACTTACGTCAAGATAATATCTATCTGCTTCCGTTCCGCTCGTTTGCGTAAATAAACGTAAAAACTCACTCATTAATGCGATTGCGAAACTTCCCATCGCAGATGATGGAAGAATTCATGATTCCGCATATTATGTCGTAAAATCACAATTATATCTATTAGAAGAATTTGTCTCGGAAAATAATCATAACTATTATGTAAAACTAAACTTGTTTCCATCGCATTGCTACAGAGAAATATTGATATAACTCACGTTCTATATAAATATTGTATTCTTTAATATACTATAAACAAATCAAATATGTTGATTCAGGTAAATATTCTCATAAAATCAACCCCTTCAAAAATCAATGATCTTGACATAGATTGTATACATATTTTTCGTAATATGTATAATTTATTTGTCTTTAAGACAAACATTGAGAGCTTTATTGTACTTTACATATGTATATGTATGTATGTCTAAGTAAGTCTGTTATGTAAATATAATTACTGTTCTTACTTGCATTATCAGTGAAGTCAATGACTCTGGCAACTATGTAAAGGAAAACGTCTGAAGATTGCGAACTTATTCTTTCTTTTGTTGAAGCGTATTGATGTGACACTCAATTTGACATTAAGAGCGGCATTGTACATTAGAATGACAATGTCAACAAGTAGTAGATATATTAACACTCATAATGCATATCAACCGGGACAGTACAATTCATTGCATAATTTACCAGACAATAGTTTACTATTTTTTTTTATCCTCGAAAATTTAAACACTATGAAATTAGTAAGTTAAATAAAAAACATAAATATTTTTACTCCCTGACTATTCAATTATTATACATCCAATTTATTTTGAATTTGTGCTTGTGCTTTTGAGAAGTAACTACTTACTTTTGTATAATACTACCCGTTTGTGCACGTGCTACCGATAATAAAGTAGCTAATTTCTTAATAAAGATAACTTTCTAATTTGTTTTCATGATAATGAGCACAAGAGATAGGCAAAAGCGGCGAAAAAATTTTGGTTTCTTTACCAGTATCAGTTGCAGGCAAAAAAAGTTCATTTTTTTTATTATTTAAAGATTAATAAAATGAATAAACCCATATTTAGAATCAAAACTATTACAGAAACGGCTTAGACTATCAATAATATTTGAAATATTCGATATTTACTGTAAATTAAATATGGATAAAATAATAAATGATTTTGTCAGTATTAAAGTTCGAAACGTAGGTAATATTTTAATTTTTTAAAACATATAATGTAAATATTATATTATTATTAAGCAACATTATGCAAAGTACAAACGCAATTATTTTTTTGAATATATATTTTAAGTAAATGTTAATGTAAGATAAAAGAGAATCTTGTTAATTAATTAATTTACAGCAAATTAGTATCATTCGACAACTTTGTGATATAAATTACTTTATGCCTGTGCGTAAAAGAGCGGTACAATTTAGATTTTGCACAGAAACGTCAAACAATCGCCGCTGATGAAGTTAAATTATATACAATGCTAACAACAGATATTATTATATTATTATTTATTTTAACAGACTCAATTATATATGTATTTTGTTAGAGAAAATACGGACAAACAATTACATTCTCATTTTATTTATTTTTTTTTTTTTTTATCTCTGATTACAGAGTATTACGAACGTGATGAAAGATGCCTCGTATATTTCGATGTGGGGACTCAATGTATTAATCCGCCAAACAAACAGTCGTCCTCTGGTTCAAATGACTGCTCGCGAATTCATGTTTGGTTATGAATCGACCCTTGTTACCCTCGGCAATCATGTAATGCCCTCCTGGATCAAATTCGATAAACTGGGTTTAATCGACAGGGTAAGAGATCTCAAATAAGATCTAATAGATAATAGATACGTGATAAATAAAAACGACATGTAATATGATATATGTTAAAGTTATAATCGATGTGACGGTTTTAAATTCCTATATTGATAACGTGAGAGTATTTGAAATGTATAATCTGCATTTATTCCCACAGATGTACGATTTTGATGGGGACTTTGAGACCGTTTTCACGGGAGAAACCGATGTACGAAAGACGGGTTTGATCGATAAGTATAATGGAGACGTGAACTTACCGCAATGGACTGGTAAATGCGCAAACGTGCATGGTGCAAGTGACGCCGTTAAGTTTCCAAGCTACATCCAGCCGAATGATACGCTCCTCTTTTTTCGCAAGAGCCTTTGCCGAAGTGAACGAATGGTAATTTTCGGTTATTGTTATATTGATCTTAAAAAAATTTTTTCAAGTTATGCGAAACATTTTGTTATTAATTTTCATCTTTCTTGCGCTCTTTATATACTTAATGTCTTTATGTAAAAGGTGTATCTCTTGAGCAACTCGGTGTGCATCGCAATCGTTACTAAAAAACAATTTATCACTTTTTAAGCTTACAACGTTAAAAAATGTCTCATCATTTAATTTAAATCAATCTTTAATTGAAATTTTTTGCAAAACAATCCAGATTGGATTGGCACGCTTTATCTTAAAGATTATTGACATTTTTATAATTTTAATGAGTAAAAAATAGCTCATTACATGAAATATTAAAAATAGCTCATTACATACGTATAGAATATTTCTAATTCTTCCACAATTTTTGTATTATCCTGCGTATATACGAAATGTTATTAATAATAATAAATGTATTTAAAGAAATAATTTATAATTTCAATTTTGAAGTGTTTAGAAATTTCAAAATTCTCTTCCGCGTTTTTTTTTTTTTTTACTAATAAATATCTCTTTTTAAAGAAACGAGTCGGAGAGAAAACTATAAAGGGTATTCACACATACGAGTACAAGTTTTTGGAGAATGAGTTGGATAACGGAGCAGTAAATCCAGAAAATAAATGTTTTTGTCGTAAAGGATTCTGTCTGAAGCCCGGCTTGATCGATGTGACTGATTGTTACTATGGTAAGACAGATGAAAATAGTCTTATTGAAACATTAAGATATTACAACACATTAAAATTTAAAAGCAAGACTATTAGCGATCAAATTAGTACATTTATATGGAAGACTGATAAGTATCCGATACGACACACAGATAGCGACAATATTACATTGCTATTTGTTGTTGATAAGTTTCATCTTTCAAAAAACCAACTGCTGGCTCATTTTTGCATGTGTGATAGTTTGCCAAAGTATAGTCATTTACGGTATTGATAATTTCATTGTTGCTCAAAAATTGTTTTTCTTCTGATATTTGTTTTTCTGAAGAATGAAGCTTGTCAATAACAATGCGATGCTACGCGTCGTTTCGGATTACTTATCATTCTCTCCATGTAACTATATACTTTGTCTTTCATATGTACAATTCTGTTCTAGATCAAATTATTAATATTACTCTTGATATATACTTCCTTTACGTAACTTACTTACAAAGTTTATAGTTTTGTTTTATCTATTTTGACGACACGTGTATCAACACTTATAAAAGAAAACTTATCTTTCGATCTGCATCACAAAGTCGACTACTTTTACAGTATATGTTAGGTACTCGTTGCGATCAGTCCAATATTTCTATGTCCGTAAAGTTGCAAGATTTCGACTGCTTCAGTCGTATTATAAGAAAAATCATTAGTTTCAATTCAAGACGCGTATAAGAACTGGGAAATACTACATTTGTGCCAACGTTGTGCAACTCAATTAACAATGATTTATCTAGTTGGCGTATTTTTCTACGTTTTAGAGTTATTTGCTCTCACGAGTGAATCTAGAATGTTTGACTTGCGGTGTCGTTGAGATTAATGCGATACAGCACAAATGCAGACGATGATTTTCCATCTTGTTGATTACGCATCTGCATCGATAAAATTGCGACGATTGTTCGAATAGCAATGGACAAGTAATGTTGACGATAATGTTATATGTATGTCATATCGATATTACATCACATTTACATTACAACAACCGAGAAGCGATTTTTTTGCTGAATAATGAGCAACACTGTGCAGTTTCGTAAGGATCATAATGTTGTCAATGTCTCACATCTCACAGCGTAATCTAGCAACTTTTATTGTCGTGAATTTTTCCTCCGTATTATTGTTATCAAGTTCATTGTCGATTGACTGAAAAGCAAAAAAAAATAATAAAAAATAAAAATTTTATTAAATTTATTTTAGAATTTGTTGTATATTTGTTAGTATAAAATAACAATTAAATTATGTTGTGACATTTATTAAAACTTTTTGAATCTTAAAGTCTCACAAGTGCAAATTTTTTCTGATTTTTCATAGGATTTCCAATTGCTCTGTCGTATCCTCACTTCTATCAAACCGATCCGTCGATATTGGAAGCTGTCGAAGGACTTCATCCTAAAAAAGAATTACACGAATCTTATTTCTTCATTAATCCACAATCTGGGCTGCCTGTGGATCTAGCATTTCGCTTCCAGATCAACATGGCTCTGCAAAATATCGGTCATATGGCTAGAGTAGAGAAGTTCGCAGATCTCACGCTCCCATTGCTATGGTTTGAAATCGTAAGTATTGAAGTATTTAAAAGAAATAGTAATGTACTTTCATCTATTTAATAGTGTTTGAAAATAAAGAAACAACACAGTAAAGTATTAAGTTTTAAAGATATTTCTATAATTTCCTTCGAATTTTTTGATTACCGAACGAATTAAGAGTGCTTTGTTCTTGTTTAAACGCGAATAATTAATCAACAATATAATAATAATCAAAAACCATCTTTCTCTTTAGGGAATGTACGAACTACCGTCTGCAATGAATCTCCGTTTCTGGTTTTACTTGAATTTCTTGCCAATTGGAGAAGAGGTGTTAACGTACCTGTTGTTCCTGTCTGGCGTGATACTGCTCGTATGGAGCGTCGTGAGATTACTATCCTCTCAGGTTAAGGGATCGCAGACGAAGTGGGTAGAAACAGAAATAAAAAGGAAACGACAACGAGCGCAGCAGGACAAATCAGCTGACAGAAAAGCAAAAGAAGCGGATGCGTACAGTTCGCTTCTGGTTTTCGGTAATGTGTCGCAAGAACGATGTAAATAAATAAATCATCGTTCAAGATTTAAGTTTTAAGAAAGACATATTATAACATTATTTCTTTCTTCATTAGTCTTTTATATTTCTGTGTGATCTGCTAAAGCACGAACTCCTAAGATCGTCCAAGTGCTAGATAATCTCTTGTGATTAAGACACGTTAAAATCATCTCTTTTCTTTGAAAAACAGTATATTTTCTATTAAAGACAACGAAATGAGATATATAAGATTCCAAGAACACGGCCGATGTTGCGAAATTCTTTTCTCGAAAAGAAACTGTATCTATTTTTCCGCAACTTTTTTTTATTTTCAATTATAAATTTGTTATACTGCATTAGTAGCAACGCGACAAGTTATACAGCGCAAATATGAAGAAAAAATGTGTGTATATCACATATATTGCTATATTTAATGCAACATATATTTACTGCTAGATGTGCTGCAACAGACATGAGTATTCGAATACGTACGAATCACACAAATATCAGGGTATTGAAAGTTAAAGAAATTTTGATTTATCTCAATTAACTTAATGCATATTTTTTTATTTTTATAAATTCTTTGTATATATGTATATTTCACATATTTTCTGAATAATTACTAAACAATATATAAGCGAAATACCATTTCATTTTCTCGGCTATTCTCTAGCACTCATTGTATAAAGTAAATAATTGGTTTTACTAAATTATAACTATATAGTATTATAATATCTGTATTCTCTTTTTTCCAGAAGTTTTCATTTAAAAATTATTATTATGATAGTTACAAGTTTTATGAAAACAATTTTTTCTTGTCTGTTTTACAGTAAAATTCTAGCTCTGTGTGTGTGTGTGTGTGTGTGTGTGTGTGTGTGTGTTTGTGTGTGTATTTAGTAACATTGTCTGCGCGTTTTAGTATTGAACGCTATCTTCTTGCTACTTTCTTCCTACTGACAGTTGCTCATTGTAATGAGATTTCTCGTATGCTACATATTTTATGTAAATATGTAAATAGTGTTTTTTTAGAGAGATATTGTAGTTAGAATAATAATACACAATATGAATGATAAACAATCTATCAAAAATAAATTATATAGAATGACGTACACAAATAAGGATATTTAAAAAAGAGAATATCAGATTCTTTTATATCATGTCATTCTTTTTTCATGACTCAACAACTTGACGCATTATTTTAGAATAGAAAGTGAATAATTTCAAACTTAAAAGTAGGTCATATACATATGTATAAAAAACTAAAAATATAAATTATACCTACGGCAAATATATCAAAACAATTTCTATAAAAAATTATTAATAATAAACTATTAATTTTTAGAATAGTTATTTCGTAACTTATAAACTTATCTCTCTAGACAAATTACAATTATTAATATGTGAGAAATGTTTCTCACTAGAATATCTTGCCTTTTATTTATACAAATTTTTAAACTATAAATGTGTAATATTATTTGTGATTAATAACATATGTCCACAATTACATATGTTTAATGTTTACAACAATATTATTTAGAAATAACAGTAGCTTTCTCCAGTGAAAAACACTCTACGATATATGGAAAAAATTAATATTCATATTTTTTTAAGAAATACTGCAATTTTCTATAAATGTTTGAATGTTATAAATAGTAATAAAAATGTATAAATTATATTTACAGCTTTATTGCAATTTTATGTAACTTTGTATTCGAAAAACATAAGTTGAATTTTTACACAAAACTTGTGTTTGAATGTTGTAAGTAGATAACGTAAATATAAAAAATTACAACTTTCTGAACTTTTTTAGCCTACACACGTAAAAAGTTGTATTTTTACGTAAAAGTTATTGTGAATGAATAGAAGTACCTACGATAAACTATAAAGTTTTTTTTTACTAAACTAACAAAATTTTAATACATAGAAACACATAAATGTGTCGATAAAAAACATATTTTTATTGTTCGTATAAATATATATGGAATCAACTGATTATTACGTAATTTATCTCGATTTACTGCTTATGTTGTTGAAACTTAATATGCCGTTTGAAAATTATTTGTATTTGCATCTTGTCTGTATTTAATTGTAAAAAAAGATAATTTTTCAACATAGTTTTTTGTAAATGTGTGTATTCTTTTTTGTATAATCCAGAACTTCTTGTATCGTTATAGGAAAATACGATTATGTTTCAAATTACAAAAAAATGTGTAGAAAGGTGTCAAGTAGTTGCAGAAAATGCATAAATTGCTGTAAATTTTGTTGTAGTAAGTGATATTTATACTTTTCTTATAGTTAGTTGTAGGTATATTTTCACCAGAGCTTGCAGCATGGATCTCTCAAAAAAACAGTTTTTTTTTGTATTTGCAAAATAAACCATAAGCTACTGTTATGTACATATATATGTTTATAAACATATTTAATAATTTAAAGAACTTTAGATACTTTACAAGTTTATTTATACAATTACATATTCAATAATTATAAACTCGATTTTCTGCTGTAGTGCACTCAATAAAACCACAAAAAAGTATGTTAAATCTAAAAACACAAACCTCTTCAAGATTGATTCATATATTTTACAACAAAATCACATATTTGTTCTTTATCTGTAAAGTAAAAAACTTTTCTTTATATACATAATTAAAATATCTGAAACACAAAGAGAGGAATACTTTTTTAATAATATTAAAGTTGTAAATTTTTAAGATATTTGGCTTACCAAATAGCTTTTTTCTTAGCATAGTGTAGTGCATTTCTCTGCAAGTTTTTGAGAATGTCGCCTTGTCCGGAAGACGTTCTGATGGATAATATTTCATTAAATATGATTTCAAAATTTCAGCTGTTTTAAATTGTGTAGCTTTATCTGCAGGTACTCGTAATCTGTTACTACTACTTTTATTTTTCTCCTGGTGATTCGAATGAGAGTAAGTATTTCTTATTTCTTTTTTTGATTCTACTGAAATTTTTATTGCATGATGTTTCCTTAATTCGTTCTTTTTTGATGATTGTTTATTTATATCGTTTATATCATTACTATTAGTAATTTCGTTTACGTTATTTCTATTAATGCTGATGTCGCTTTTATCATTTTTATCGTTACTTTTATCGGAAACATTATTTTCAGTTTTATTGTGCTCGCTACATATTGTCCTTTTTTTCTCAAACTGTTTTATGTCGTCTTTATCAGATTCAATAGATTCTCGATCTCTTTTATTTCTATTTTTTTTCTCGATTTTCTTGATGTTTTTAATAGAATCAAGAATGTTATTACTAGCTTTTAAATCTGTCTCTAGAGAAATGTAATTGTCTTTACATTCTACAAATTCTCCAGGCTTAGTTATACTTTCGTTGTTTGTTTCATCTTTACGTTTAACAAGATCAATAACATTTTCAATTTTTGAATCTGTTTTTTGAATATGTTCGAGAGACATATCTGATGTTTTATTTATGCTCTGTTTTATTTGCGCTGATGCTATAATTTGTTCATAAACTGACTTATTTGCTTTCTTTACGCTTTTATCCGTTTTAATCCTGCGATCATTTGACTTGGAGCTAGATTTGAATGATCTTGAACTATCTTCATGAAGCTTTTGCGCCCAAACAAAGTCATTTGATATTTCTGATTGTGTTGTATCTACATTACTTTTATACATAGTTTGTTTCGTATTATTAGAATCAGCAATAACAGAAGTTTCATTGTGTGTTTGATCTATTTTGCCATTTTTAATAGATAATTTGTTAAACTGGACTTTTTTATTTTTATCAGATGTAGACGATTGTATTTGTAATCTTTCTTCATTTTTAATATCTAAAGCAGATTTGAAAGTGGAAGAAAAATTCATTTTATTACAATTATTTGATTCATTTCCGCTAAATCCTGCTGTAGCTGTGTTCAGTTCTTGTTCACAACTAGATGTATCGATGACAGAATCGTTAAGTTTTATATTATAAGTTTCATTATAATCATGAATTGCTTCGTATATAGTAGCATTATCAGTACATTTTCTTATTGACGATATCTGTATAAATAAAATAAATAAAACAAAAATACTATATCTAATATTTCTGAAAACGTGTACTTATAAATTATAAACATATTAATTTTCTAGCAGTTCGGTATACTAAAAAGTTTTCTATGAAAATATGTATGCATAGAAAGTAAAATATATATAGTCATTGAAGTCAGATAAACTTGTTCAGAATTCTATATAAGAATTTTATGTAAGAAATAATTATATTTTCTAACAATGTTTATAAACAAAAAATATGTTACTTACCAATTTTGACATATCAAATTTGTACTTATTTGGCACTTTGGTACTGCAAAATATTTTGTATTCTAAATTATTGGCTATGTCGCACATATTATTTTCTTGGAGTTGTTTGTTAACTGTCAAAGATAAATGTCGGAAATTTTCAGTTAACACCGCTTTTAATTCATTATAAAAGTGTTCCCGCACCTTTAAACGTTAAATAATCTTGTAATACTGAAAATATCTTGTCACTTGCATGTGTAAGAATAAATTGACTCACTTGAACGGTTAAACCTTTTATTTTTTTATCTGTGCTACTAGCTGCACGAACGTGCGCTGCTTTTGCAAACTTGATATTTTGTCGCCTTATCTACAAAGAGTAGAATCAATATTAAATATAAATCAAAAATAATATTAAATATAATCCGAAAATCTTTATTTGCAGCACTTACTTCATCTTCTTTAGATCCACTACGGCGAAGTGCAAATTGTTCCATAATAAGTTCTTTTCTTTCTCGTTTTTCGGCCGCAATAATTTTTTCTCTCGATTCTTCAGATCCATCATACGATTCATCATATCCATCACTGTACAGTCACAAATGAGTATCGTTTATACACATCACAATAGAAATATATTAATTATATATCTACATATATATTGCATATAAAATATCTATATATATATAGTATATAAACTTATGCTGTAAATAAATTAAGTACTTCTTTGAGTAAATTTCGTCAGCGTCATTGTCGAAGTTCGTTTGCATCACACTGCCCAAGTTACGTCGGAATTTTTGAGATTTCGTCTGACATAATTCAAATTGAGTTATTCTTGACTGTACTTCTTCTTTATTTTTACAAACATCGCATTTATCTTTGCATAATGGAGGAGAATCGCCAAAGTATTTAGAAAAAACTGCGTGCCGACATCTACGAATACATAAACATAAATAATTGTATACAATATATATTAAAGATCTTTAATCATAACTGTTTCTCATTCATGAATTATACTTTAACAAGCTTGTATTAAAAAAAAACAAAAAAAAAAAACAAAAAAACAGAAAGTTTACTTTGCTTCCAAACAATAGGCGACGCTTTTTTCAAAATTCTGCCATTTAATTTTCACTAGTTCTGAACTTTTTTGCGTAATTTCCTCTTTGATAAGAAATGAAATGGGTCTATATTCTTCGTTGCTGAAATATACTCTACAAAATGCTGGATTGCCATCTCTACCAGCTCTCCCTGATTCTTGATAATATGCTGCGATATTCTGAGGTACTGTCCAATGAACTACAAATCTGTACAATGTTCATACAATAAATACAATTGTTTTTACTATTGTAAAGATGTATGAGACTTTACCTCACAGATCCCTTATCAACACCCATTCCAAAACTGCATGTTGCTGCGATGACAGGTACTTTACCTACTGTCCACTTATTTTGTACTTCATTGCGTTCCTGAGTCTTCAAGCCTATTTGTGTGTAAAAACAATTTAACATTAAAGTTTGTCACACATTTTTATTATTATGTTATTAAAATTACACATACTTCCATGATACGCAAGTGTGGTAATACCAGCAAGAGTCAATTTATGCGCAACAATTTCAGTTGCTTCTTTTTTTCTACAATAAATGATACCACAATTTCTTTTGTGCTAAAAAATATTACTCATAAAGAAAAATATAAATCACACATTCTTATATATAAATAACATTTATATTGAAAATGTTAAATTTTAATTCACCTCTGGAATAGAATTATCTACAGGACCAAGTACATTCAAAATAAAATTTTTTAGGTGTATGTATGGTTTATCTAGTGTTTCTAAGAACCACACATCATAATACAAATTCGGACGAAATACTGGCTGAGAAAATATCAGAGGATCTTTCATATGCAAATTTTGAAGAATATCATCCTTTACCTGTGATAATATAAATTGTGTCAATATATTCTTATAGGTTTCTCTCTCAAACTTCTTTTAACAGTTTTCTAAATACCTGTTTTGGAGCAGTGGCTGTTAATGCAATCACAGGTATTTTAGGACACAATTTTTTGAATATTCCTAATTTTCTATAAGTTGGCCTAAAATCATGACCCCATTCACTTAAACAATGAGCTTCATCAATAACAAAGTAAGAAAGTGTCTTTTTCTTCTGCATTTGATTTATCGTGTCCTATAGATTACAAAGTATATATTGCAACATAAATTTATTATAATTTAGATGTTAAAGAAGTTTCAACATAATTTTTAAAAATATCTTCTTGAAAACATTCACTGATTCAACTTAATACCTATCTTTATATAGTATTTTTTCTATCTATACAATATAGTATTCTAGTACAGACTATGAGTTATATTTTTCTCAATAAAATGAATAAAAAAGCAAAGCAATCTATAAATCATATGCAAGCTTTACAAACAATACAATACTTGAAAATGCTGTTGTGCTCCCATTTCAGGAGTGACATATAACAATTTGAGTTTAGGTGAATCTGATATAAGATCTGTCATGATTACATTCCTTTCTTTGCTTGATGTGGTAGAATTCAGGGAACAAGCATTTATCTTTTTGCTGACTAAAAAGTCTATCTGATTCTAAAAAAGACCAAAACAATGAAATCAATATATTAAGAGTTAATATATTAAGTACTATAAAAACTTTCTATTTGTGTTGTAGTCTTCTGTGTGTGTGTTGTATATTGTGTAATACATATAACAAGATTACCTTCATTAGAGCTAAAAGTGGTGAGAAGACAATTGTAACTTTTCGTTCTTTCATTATTGCTGGTAATTGAAAACAAAGAGACTTTCCAGAACCAGTTGGCATGCACACAAATATATCTTGTTTCCCTAAAAATTACCCAAAATGTTTTATAAAATTTGAATTTTTTTAAACTTTAATATTGTAATACATGTGTATAATTACAACTACATACATATTTCGGAAGAAAATATACGATTCAAATACACACATACAAAATAATTAACTAACACACGTAATTTGAAAGATTGTTTTGTAAACCACCTTTATAAATAGCTGTTGTGGCTTCTTTCTGAATATCATTTTTAAAATCGTCATAGCCGAACTTTGACTTCAGAACGCTTAGTAACATTTTTATTTATCGTTGTGACAATTGATAACGTGTTCTTTAAAACAAAAGAAAGTAACAATATATACCATATACTTGCAATTTATCACTAGTATACTATTTGCAGAGAGAAGAATGAGAGTGGCCATACCCATAAGAGTTTTTGCGATAGCAAAAACAGCCCGTAAACTAGCGAATGTCCACGGGTGGTGCACATTGGAACTACGCAGTCATGTCACGATCGACTTGTCGGTGTGCACGTTATGTCGAAACGTGGACATGGTGCTATTCCGTACTATGTGCACATGCATCGGTTTACATGTATGTACAGACTTGAACATGTATGTTCACCCTTAGGGTGAAATTACATGGTACGGAAAAGATTCCGCAAGCTTGGCTTGGTGATTGGCTGTCTCAATGACGCACTCCCCGTTCCGCAGCCTTTTTTCCGTACCATGTAACTTCACCCTTAGGATTAATCAACTATTCAACTGCCAGTGCTGCCGTGATCGGCCTGCAGCCCGAAACAGCCATGATGGAGGAAGAAAAAGATGAAGATAACAAAGAATTTCCGGAAAAAATGGCGGCGTTCATGAAAGTTGTGCAGATTTCACGAAATGTGAACAGTATAACGAAGCTGTTCACAAATTTGTCGTTAACTTCGAATGTCATCACTCCAAAATGTTTATTTTTTCGCAGGTATACATATAACATCAGTTCGCGTTATATCACTGTGTATTTTGTCATTTTCTTTAAATTCTAATAATACTGTTTTTTTTATGTTTTGCATTGTGAAATTGTTTGTTTCTTTACTGTAGAGATGTCAACTGTAAAAATAGTCAACATGTGTAATATAAAGTGTTTAATTTATTAATTGTTTATATTTATCTTTCGATAGTATGTAAGGTTACCATAATGTTATACATTTTATCTTGGCCTATGGGTAAATTTTTGAAGTTTTTGAACCATCAACGAGTCACATTTTATCTTGTGTGTTGTCAATCAATAGAATCTTAATGTGCAATTGTAATTAATGTAACTTCTTTGTAAATATAGCATACCAGCTTTGCACTCTGCATTTATGCACATCACATCAGAACGTCGTGACTTAATGGAATTCTTTGATGATTCAAAAAATTGGGGACAGAGTGAAGTAAAAGTTGGCCGGTCTTGGAGAAAAGATGAATTAAGACTGAAAAGCAATTCTGATCTTCACAAGTTATGGTAAGATTTATTTTTAACTTTTTTATATGTTATATGTTATACATTTTTATTCTATTTCACACACATACATACCAGATTAATATGTTTAAATAACTGTAGGTTTGTTCTATTGAAAGAACGTAACATGCTTTTGACCATGGAGGAGGCATGTAGTAAAGCTGTTGAAATTTTTCCAAATCCAGAACGTTTAGACAAAGTTCAAGACAGCATGGATAACCTAGAGGCAGTTGTTCGCGAGAGAAACAGAGCATACCATCTGCTTGAAACAGGTGAAACAGGAGAACGTCCTGGAAAAATGGTGGCTAGTATCCTAGGTAAAATCTTTCAGATAATATATAATTATATAAATAGTAAATATATTTTAATATCTTATATTTCTAAAAAGTAAAAAAATATATAAATAAAGGTATGAATCTCTTTAAATATCAATTATTTTTTAATATTTCCAGGTGTAAGATTTTTTTATCGAATGCGTCAGTATCCCATTCCAAAATTTATGAATCGTTGGTGGCATAAAAGGCACTTATTTGGTTATGGTGGATATGCTACTCAAAAATTCTTACGCCTATATAGAGAAAAGTTTTGGAATGAAAAACGCAGAGCAAGAAAGTTAGTTGTTATAAGTATTTAGAGTAGTTATAATTATTATAGTTAGTTATTATTATTATAATTATTAGTGTTAGTTTTTATAATTATTTACTAGAGAGAAAGACAACAATTAACTTTTTCTGGTTTGTTATACAAAAATGAAATTATTTTTGTTTGTTTCAGTCGTGACAAAAATCGTGTTGCTGTATTACTAAGACAATTTCCGAATCTCGATATTGAAGCTTTGAAAGAAAAATATCCAAATGTCGATGTAGAAAAAGTAAAACAATTTAAAAAAGCAAGAGGCCATTGCGCACCTTAGTAGATTTGATGTTGATAGAATAGTAAAATATTTAATTTTTTAATAATACAGATTATTAGATTATTTTACTTATTTACTGTTTTTAAAGTTTTTATTTACAAAACTATAAGTTCTGTAATTTTCGAAATAGACACATACTGCTTAATTAATAGTGCTTTATGTATGTGCTAAATATACTACAATTTGTATAATCTATCAATTTCTTTTATATGATTATTAATTATTTGATGTTACTATAATAAAAAATATGAAATATTCCAGAAAACATTTATGGGTAAGATATTAACAAACTTTAAACTTATATAAATATATAGAATTTTTGAGTGTATGTATATACACACACATATATATGATAAAAGTACAATAAAACAAAAAATTTAATGTTATTTTTATTCTCTCTTTATTGAAAACTGCAGTACCCAAAGTAAATGCGAAAAAGCAAGAACTAAAAATATAAAAGTTCTACTAAATTTTTTCTTGTATATTTTTATTACTGTTTTATTCGTTATACTTTGCAGATTGTGTTGTTTAGTGATACAGAATATTTTTGTGTGTGAAAAGTACACAGATATAACATTTAGAACATGCTGGCTATAACTTGTAGAAAATTTAATTCGCGTACTTCTCACACAATAAGAAATAACAAACAAAATTGATTTTATTCTGCGCACGATATTTCATTTAATTTACATAAATTTCGCGTACATAGGAATCTTACGGAACATAACACAACTGACGTTTATTTTACTTAACAGCTTATCACAATCACTTGTAGCTACATGAAATAATGCACATGTTAAATTTTTTTTTACAAGAATATACGCGGATTGCATCTGTCATGTAGCTTTGGTAACAAAAGAGATTAACGTAAACATAATATTTTATTCAAAAATATATTAATAATATTTTATCACAAATAAAACTATATACGTATAGTTCCTTTTTTAGTATTACATGTTTATATATAATAAGTATGTTTAAAACTTAATTATTGATTATGTTACAAAAAAAATAAATTATTGTAATCAGGTGGAAGTGTCTAATATCTTTGATTAAAATTTGATATTACATTAAAAATCGGAGAAAACTATTTTACAAAATTGAATATAGTATATACAACAATTAAAATGTATTTGTATACCTAAATATGAATAAAAATTGTATAAACTTAAATGAAATTTTAGACTACACAAAAGTGTATAAAACTAAATTAATTAGACTAACACAAAATACATAATACATAAATTTTTTCACAATTGTACATTAAAAAATTAAGAAGTTGTACATATAATATAAAGATTAAAAATTTTAACATCTTGTGGGAGATAAAGTGATTTATAGAAAGTCATACCAAAGGTAAACTCTATAATCGCATATCAAATTTTCAATTTGTTGTACTGATAAATCATATACTAATTTCATGAAAAAACGATTTATAAAGTGTTATTCTCTGTTATTATTTTTGTTAAAGTTGCTTTAAATATTTTGAAATTTTATATTAATTTTCGATGATAATAAATAACTACTTTAATATCAATAGTGCGTATTCAAATGCTTACTGACTCATCTTTTCAATACATGTGAATATATAGACATTCATATAGTAATCGATAGTGTTGTTTCACAATTATTATTATGTTACACTCTTTGTCTTATAAATTAATAGTAACTTACGATGGCTTACGCTACAAGAAAGGTAATGCACTATTTTTCAACTTCTCTAAATAGTTATCCTTGAGGCAACTTATATCTTATGTAAGATACTTCTAATAATCGATCTCTTATTAACACCGCAATATAGCGACAATGTTATGCATGATTTTGTACATATCTTGAAGTAAAAAAAACTTGCCATATTATGCAGATAATCAAGTGTCATGTGTCTGAATAAGAATTATTCATCTCTGTCTAAGTTACAAAATAACATCGATTGTTCTAGTTTCATAACAGATATATTAAATTTGATATTTAAACAGAAGCGAAAGAACTTTATGCTGCGTAAAGCGATACATCTTTAAATACGACTGTGTATTAGTGTTCCAATGTTCCAGCATGATATCTGAATATTCACGTGCATCGTCACGTAAAGTCTGTACTATATGGCAATATATTATATATATATATATATATATATATATTTGTGTGTGTTTGTGTGTGTGAGATAAAATAATATTTTTAAATGACGTGTATATTGTCTACTGGTATAATTTTGGTTTATTCTAAAGCCGGTGGTAGCAAGTACCACCAAGCGTGTTCCAAATCCCTACTGGCGTCTGAACAACGTCGTTGCAATTTATCTTCTGGTGAAAGCGTTGCTATTGGAAATTCACCCTATAAAAGTAAAACACTTTACGTTAATATTTACACCTAATATTACTATACTGTAAGACTATAGTCTTCTTTTTGTTTGTACGTGCAAAATATGATGGCATATACCAAGTTAGTATCAGCCCATAATGTTTCCAGAATATCTTTAAAAGCACACAGTTCGGTATAATTCGTAAAATATATGACCCAATCGCCGCTGTTTTCGTGCACTTCCCGACACGCAAATTCCTGCAAGCATAACAGTATTGCAAACTTTATTTTGCTGTATCATTCATTTATTAGCGATAAAATATTTAGATCTGGCAGTTTATACATTTATATATATTTAGTTATTATATAATATTCACCAGTATACACCACGTCTGCTGCACTAGTGGCACCTTGAACGCTGCTAAATCTTTAATAGATGCGCAAGAGAGCGTCTGTCCTCTTTGCATGCCAGGATGTACTTCCTTCATCGCAACTAAATGTTTTGTAGTCGTGATGAGGCTGCATGGTAGCGGCTCTTTCTTCTCCATACAGTCGAACAGGCCCGATGCACTTTGAACAAAACTCTGCAACCATTCAGAAGCTACATATTCGTCTGGAGCAGCAAACTGATACGACTTGTTGGGCTTCAACAGTATCTCAAACGTGTGCGGCCGATGGGAATTAGGGATTCTTCTGCAACCTTGGCACAAACCGCCTTTTAAAGGTATAGCACGCTTAGGAAGTCGCTGATTCGAATCCGTGAACATGTAAACAACACCGCCTTTAAGAACAAAATAACCAGCTTCCCAGGGACTTGTAGGTGCATTCGGGTACAAATGCTGGTAGATATGCGGCCGAAACATCAAATCGCCTTCTTTCATTGGTCCACACGGTGTACTAGGCGGAGAAATGTGTTCATCTTCCATATAAATGAGGCTGTAGTGTTCGATTTTTTCATCCTAGATACAAGTGCAATAAATAAAATTATGAATAAATCGCGCAACTTTTAAAATTACTCTATGCAATATAATCACAAAAAAGATTTACATACGGGATGTACAGTTGTGTCAGTAAGAATCGAGTTCCTCAAAATGCGCATATCCTCGTAATTCAATTCTTTAACAGCAGGAAGTTTCGGTTTCGATGGTGATCGTCTCATAGCTATTTCTAAATGACCGATTAATTCTGAGGTAGTTTGCGAGCTGCCCGTAGAGAATAGATATTGCATTTCGCAGTCGGCGTTGGAAATTAAAATAGTTTGTGCATTCGGTCCAATCTAAAACAAAAAAAATAAATAAATAAATAAAAAACAAATTTTCTGTCAGCAAACTGGGAAAAAATATGAATGACATTATTTAAATGCTTCTTACCATAATAACATCGAGTTCATTGTAAGGAATAACAAACTGGTTACTATAAGAATGATCTGGCTTTGAACCGGTTAAATATAGTGTCTTGTCCGTCAGTAACGCGATCATCGGTTTGCTCTCGCCGTTAGTCATATACGAACTTCGCACTTTGTATACTTTATACAGTTCTTCCGTTTTATCACGATAAATATGTCTTTTGAAAAGTTCTCGCAATTTTAAGCTTACTTTTTCGCCACTGAATTCCTGTTTCTCGGCGGCTACGTTCTCTTGAATCTCTTTGTCGAGATTGTCGTTAAAATCTTTGAAAGAATCATAGCTCGTTTTGATCCCTTTGATATATAACGTATTTGACTTCGGCGGTTTCTTGTTTTTTTTAATTTCAAACTTTCTTTCGGTAATCGATTTTAGAAATCTGCTCAGCAGAGATGTTTTCGACGGAGTCTGTCGCAACGATGGCGCTAAAAGCTTGTTGCTGCTTTCACCTGTCAATATCGCAGTCATATTACGCTTTTTCAAAGGCGAAGCCAAGTGTCGATTATTCTTGCGTTCTTCCACCTCGGACGTTGTTACACTATCCACATCCGACCAATCGGTCGAATTAGCATATTTCTTTGAATTCATCGTTTGAGGCATTTCTACTTTAGTCGGTGGATCTTCGATGATATTGCCACACGCCTTTTCGACTATATAGGCCTCCTGAGCCTCGTTCTCTTCCAATTCGATTTCCATCTTAGGTCTCAGACTTTTCCCCGGATCTTCCTGACCCTCTGGCGCCCCGCGCTCCGACAACGACAAACCGCAGCTGCATCTGCAGTTGCTTTGACAGGGCATGTTGATGCACAGCTTTGAAGTCTGTTTGTCGGCTTCGTCGCTGTCAAACGCGCTTAACGATGACGAAAACAAGTAACAGTCCGAGTGTACATTCCTGCCAGCGTTCGCGTTCTTCTGCGCATACGGTGAATCACCATGCGCACACCAACTATATCTGCCTTTTTGAGCGTCCCTCTTTAGAACAGAACTGGGTAACAAAAAACTCATAGAGAAATCGGCGTAAATCTCGTCATCTTCTAGCTTCATCGTTTTTAATATGTCTTCATGAAAGCTGACCCTTTTCTTACTTTCACCCCGTTTCTTCTTACGCTGTCTACGTTGTACTATGGCCTCCGAGCTCGATGAAGACAGAATGCTGGTGTCTGTCATATTGATTGTGTTCAAAATACCGTAAGATGCATCCATATTGTCACAATCAGAGATAGTCATACTTAGCTCCAGTAGATTTGTATCGTTATTGATTAGATAAGAATTACGAGAATCTATGTTCTTTTTAAAGCTATAAGCAGAACTGTCGCTATATGTGCTTCGCTTACTGAAATCCTTTATGCCGTTATCGATTTGATTCGTTTTATCCAATTTGTTCTCATCCAGACTCTTACTATAAAAATCGTAGTCTTTAAGAGTTTCCAAACTGGAACAATTCATTTCATTATCATCCAATTTTTGAGTTACATTCTGGTTAACTATATCGTTTTTCGTCATCATGACGTTTTGAAATTTGGTGATTGCTGGCGACTGCGTCGGTGTCTTGCCATCTTCGCTAGAATCACTAGAACCAAAATTCTTATTGTCCTCTATATGATTATTAATAATTCTTTTGTATCTGTTATTCCGATACTTGGGAATATCATCCATTGAAAAGTCTTCCTGTAAAAATTCGTAAAATATATCTTATATATAGACATACTGTACTATTAATAAATATGTGGTAGTTTTTTTGTGTTGTACATGTATGGACTTTACCTCTTTATAACTGCTGCCATCAGTTTCATTTGCAAGATCCATATCACTATCGAATGCAACTCCACTATCTCCCGGGGAAGCTAGGCTCGTAATACTAGAAGATCTTAAATGCAATGATAAAACTGTCCCCGACGGATTTATGCTCATAGGCCTTTGTGGCATATAGTTACAGATATCCAAATATGTTACATCCTGTACAAATTTCATGTAACAGTTTATTGGTATCACTAATTAGAACATAAGTTATCAGCTACATGCATATTATTAATGTATCGAACAGACATTTTAGATAAGTTTGTACAAATAATTTTTTTTTAATAACATGTTTGCAGAAATTTTCCATAAGTAAGCAGATCGTGCGATATATAGCTTGGTCGTACAAAACAAGGTACTCGCAAATAAATGATAACCCATGTTTGCCCTTTGCTACTTTATGTAAAAAAAAAACATATCTATCTCTGCATTTGTGACTCTTGTTATGTGATCGTTGTTATTCCTTAATGCGATAAGTGTAACCAGGGAATGATATCGGTATCAAGACAGAAGAGAAGCGGGATATATACACAACTTTCTTGATGTGAACAGCAGTAGAGAAAAAAATAAAAAGTTTGAAAGATAGATAGCGATTTTGCTCTCTAGAAGAGTGCTCATAAAATACTTTGTAGACTATTTATAAGCTGTTATTTACCACATTATTTTAACGTACCAATTGCAATGTGAAGGACACGTTTTCCAGACCGGCAAGAAGATTGACTAGTTGATTGGTCTTATCGGCATCTCTCACAAGTGCGTGCGGAAAATACTGCTTTTTTAACGTCTTAGTGTCTCGCAATAAACAGGCCAGATAGCTCTCAAAACTGCCCTCACTCAAAGTATGATAGAGCCATGCTCGACCTGTATAATACTTAACATTAATTCAACAATAAATATTATGTAATTCTAAAACATGCAAATTGCAAGTTGTAGAGTAGAAGTATTTCAAATTTGTCAAATATCTTTGCGATAAGATAAAGCTACGATTGTCTATTAAATGCATTGAATGAGAATTGAGCAGTGGAAAGCCCACAAATATCAAGCCTTTCTGTTACATCAAAGTATACCTTTTCCAATAGAAGTCAATACACTCTGCAGCGCGTGAATGACCACAACAGTATCCTGATGACTAAGTTCTCTAGCAGTGCCCCAATATCCATGTCTCTCTACACGCAGTCCATGACGTAATGTGCGATCCAACCAATAAACCAACCAGGAATCACCATCCAAGACTACAGTACCATAGAGACTTTGGGCATAAACCTGTTCAATGTACATATTTTCTTTGTAAATAAAACAATGCATGTAATAAAATAAAAGCATATTAAAACAAAGCAGAATTAGATGAGAGAGAGGGAGAGGGAGAGGGAGAGAGAAAACTGCTTTTTATATAAAAACTTTATTTCTTATATTTTTTAGTATCTCATGTATGTATATGATATATAAAAATAAAATTTTTACAAGGTAGCATTTTATAAGAATCTCAAACTATAAGGTTAACAAAGTAATATTTATTAAATACCAATGAGTCAACCAAATGAAATGGAACAAGTATGAATAAAAGTATTAGAATTATAATAAGTACTTGGTTTTTTGTGAAAGAATACAAAATACATGTGAATACAAGCAATACATATTATTATGTATACTTGAATACGAAAGTTATATCAGACAATATATTTTGAAAAGATAACAAAAAAAAAAAAAAAACGACAACCAAAGTGTACAATTAGACCATTAGTTATACTAACATGGCAATGGCATTTGTAAGTACACTTTGAGAAAAAAGCAAATTTTTTATAATAAAAATAAAAGAATATTTACATGTAACAAGTTGAATATATTTTTACTGTGTTTGTACACTCTCAAAACTTTTTACATTTGGTCAAAAATCATTTATCTCAAGTGTTTTTTATCGATTACTAAACTTAAGTATGAATCCAGAACTGTCAATTTTAGATTTTAAATTTATTCTTAACAGCACTTATAAGTTAAAATTTCTGCATTATAAATAAAAAGTAGCACACAAGTATCGGAATAAAACGGCATGAAGACAATGAAAAATGCAATAAATTCAGGTAAGAGGAACACAGAAATGTCTTATCAGCTGTTCCATTTTTTTTTTTTTTTTTTTTTTTTTTTTGTGCTTTCAGTGAAAGCAATTCACTTTCAGACACTGTCGTCGTACATCGTGACATCGTGATTACAAATAAAAAAAGCAAGGCTCCATTCTGTCTATCTTAAAAAATGTCGCGTTTAAAAGAACAATAAAGCGACAGATCAGAAATCACATACGGAGTTACAATTCAAGCGCAACACTTCTATGTGTGCAAACGTTCGATTTCAAGCCGCGCTGCGTCACAATTAATTCACAGACGTCACGCATGTATATATATTGTGTATCTTGAATACACACACGTATGTACGTATATTTTCAAGTGGAAAAAGTGTACCTGCGATAAAGTGTAACTAAATGAACAAATCTCTATTTTTGATTAAATTGTAGTAATTATTGGATCTTAACTTATTACAGAGTTTATCTTAAATCTAGACTTTTTTCAACTTTCCATATACTCTTGTGCAATTATATGTTTTGTAAAACAGTGTTTCTACATTTGTTAAATCATACAACAGCATAAAAATTATAAGTGCAGTATATAATAAATATTACTCCCTTTTTGTTTTTATAAAATTTTTGAGAAATTAGTTGTAATATTTATTCCATCTTTCCAATAATTCAAATATCAAAAATTCAAAATAATTTAAATTAATGCATAAACAATAAAACTGCGTGCAATCGCACGTGTGCGTGTAGTTTTACATTTAAGATAGGTTTGTTGTAACTAAATGATTCTTGCAAGAAAACTGCGTTACCTCACTAAAAAAACGAATTAAAAGTAAACTACATTTATTTACAATACAAGCAACAAGCATATAGTAGTAATATGTAGAGTGAATACGAAGTAGATATAGGTATGTACCTATAAAACTTGCAACTTCCATTAATATTCAAAACATTGACTTTTCCAAATCAGTTTCCAATTCAAAGATTGAAGCCAATATTATCTAAATAAAACTTGATAAAAATGTTTGAAATGTTGAATATTTCATTTATATGGATGACAATCAAAACATAAATTATTGTCATAAGGACTGACAGTCAGTGTAACGTGATTTTAGACTCCGATATTAAAAATCATGCAAAAATAGTGGTTCTTAAATACATGTTTAATTGTAATCAAAATTGTTGCATTTTTTCACATTGTTATTTCGAGAGATACCTATTAACGGATATATCTGTCTAAAGAACATTTCCTCGCGTCAAGACGCAGCTCGGTAACGAAGTCGAGCAAACAGATGTCGATCACTGCTTCTACTTTGCAGAATATCTATGCCTTTGAGAAAAGAAAAAAAATGCGCATATAAGGAGATCATCATCGCTTCTGTCATTGCGTGTTACAGGTTGCGGAATCTCGGAAATTTGTGCACACATGTAGTAACAGCAGCAACGGCAGCAAGATATTCGGTAAATAGAACAGTGACCGTAGCGGATCGACTTGATCGGTCGATTGCTCACCAGTTTGACAGCCTTTGTGAGCTCTTGCAGAATCCTGCCCTTTGAAAGGACTTTGTCGGTGCAGAGATCCATATCCTCACTACCGGACGACGGCATTTCGCCTACACGCGCACTTATTACATGATTCGCATCACGTCCACGTAAAAACGGTTTGATATCGCGCAGAACCGTGCGGAATAAGTCAGACCAAGAAACAGAAGCAGTGGCGGTGACAGCGGCACCGACGACAACGCGGCTGCTCCGTGGAGTCGCCGTGCTGTTGGCACTTTCGGATATATTCATTGATTTTAACGGTACGCAGGTCACCCGCGGTTTTCAAGCCGCGACTGTTACGCACTCCGTCTTTATACGCCGTCTTTATCCTCCTCTTTCATGAATATATCAGTTTCTATCATGGAATATACATCAGAAAACATGTAATCTTCTTCTTCCTTTCTATTCCCTCGTGTGTATTTTTTTTCCCGTTTTTTACTTCTTTCTCTTTTTTTTTTGTGAAATCTTAATTTATATACAGAAAACTTATCTTTACTAAAAGCAAAGAGAAATTAACTTTATTAGATATGCGATATCATTATGCGTGTTTTGCAAGAGAAATTGCTTCATTAAGCGCGATAATTAATCAGTCACGAAAAGTCACGTCAAATGACCTGAGACTTAATGATCAATTTAAGTGATTTGTTTAATTTACAATCAATATCAATAGTATTTATTTAAATTTATTTACAAAAAAAACATTTCCCAGAAGTAAAAATAAAAGATGCTCTAGCATATATAATATATAAAAGATTTATTTACATGTCGCTATAAAGTCATCAACAATTTTACAATTGTTTCAAAAACAGACATGTCAATAAATATTGCACGATAAAATATGCTTACTTTGTCACGAAAGAAAAGATCTAAACGTCTTCGTTTATTTAAAAATAAATCACAACAACGAATGCGAATTAAAAAAAATGTTTTTTCATATTTTTGTTCCAATTTTTGGAACAAAATCTACTAATCATATTGCTTAATTTATTAGAATGACATGATTGATTGCTCCAGGAACGATTCAACTTATTTATTCTTGTCAAAAATGCTTAAGATGTGTCTTTGCTTTGAACTTTTGACTATGGTTTGGTGCTTGGTGCTCTTATGGCTCAGTGGACCTGTTACGCTAGTCTATACGCCATTCTAGGTCCTTATTTGATTGTTGTATCAAGTCCGTGGATTAGAGAACCTCTAGGAGAGAGAATCGCCAACTTAGTCATGTGACCAGCTACGCCGTGATTGGCTGGCATCAATATGTGCGGATTTTAGC
>QVNV01024079.1:0-24028 GCA_014825455.1 Pseudomyrmex pallidus | reverse complement strand
TGCCACAGTAACAGCTTTAGAAAGCTCTTCGGAACGTCCTAGGAAATGCTCTTGAGTAGACCAACTTGTGGCAACTTGACATTTTTTTATCTGGCTATGTTGCGAAGTCTCTGCAACTCATTCTTAGATTGCCTTTCCTGTTTATCTTTTTTTGCTTTCAAAAATGGATCTTCCAATGGATCAGTTTTATCATTTACTTCTACCAACCAGTACTTCTGCTCTTCAGTCCTTTGCTCGTTTGTAGCCATAAGTAGGAACCCATTTCTAAAACAATTTACATATAAAGATTTAAATTATGCAAATATTTTTCGACAACTAAGGCAATGATTAAAAAAAATAAAACTGCACCTACCTTCAATTCATCGTCCCATTTCACTTTAAGTTTTTTCTTCTTCTTTAACGATATTCCTATTGCTTTTGCAAACTGCTGCCACTTGGTCAGAGATTTCGGTTTTGGAATCGCACGTGAACACGGTAACACGTATTCAGGCTTGGGCAATGTAGCCACTACAGCTTTTTCTACCCGTTCGATCGGCAGCTTCCAGACTTTGTTGATCACTAACTGCACGTTGTCTCTTGTCAAATCTTTCAAGTACGAGTCCGGTTGCTCTCTGAACACGAAAAAGAAGAGTAACACGTTGTTTAAATAATATATTTGCCAACAATAAATTAAAAATTTGCAAGAGTATGTAGATTTACTTGAGTAACTTCATCTGCAAAGCATCATAATCAGACGCGAGTAAAGTTTCGACATCAATATCGAGCTGCACGTTCTTGTGGACCAGAGATGCCATATCGTGCCGGACAGCATCGAGAACGTGGACAGTTGTGGATTTACTTGGATCATCTTGCATGGGGCTTCGTTCCGATATTCACAGTACTAAAATCTATACTCCACGTCACATGTGCTATAGATAAGTTTCAGCATTGGCAGTGAAGTGAATATCGGAACGCAAATAAGAGAAAGAGAAAAGAGAGGGAAATTTGAAGATGAAATGAGATAGACATAAATTAGGTTAGGTTAGGTTAAGTAGAAATTTTGGCATTTGTGGAAAACGCAAGCAAAGTATGCGTACATGGCACAAAGAGTTTTAGAAAAAACTCTTATATGCTTAAGCGTGTTTGTGAATTCAACTCTTCTACTGGACTAACTTTTATTGTGGACTACTGCGAGTCACGGTCACGACTTGCACCAAACCACCAAATCATATTGATAACAATGTATAACTCATGCGAAGAAAAGGACGTTTTGCAATGCCCGTACAATAAATATCACTTTGTATCAGCACTGAGATATTCGCGGCATCTTGTAAAATGCGAGAAGGTAAAAAAACTCTAGACTATTTCTCTATATTATCATGTATGTAACAACATGTGATCAAATGTCAAGTTTTTCTAGAATTATCCGAACGATTTGAAAGTGATCTGTCCGTACGATGCGACTCATCGTTTAAACAAAATCGATATCGGACAACATATCAAGAATTGTCCTGCAAGAACGACCGTTGAAGCGTATTTCTTTCCGTGTAAGTATTCCGGTTTTTTTTTTAAATTTGCACGTATAACACACCTTTTTACATTGTTAGAGTGTGTATAAAATTTGTCCAACATCGATAAACAAATATTACTGATCCTAAAATTTTGTCATGTAATAAATGTAATATTTTAGTAAACGATCACAACAAAATTGATACAAAATTGGAAGAATACAGTTTTGGAACTGAAAATAATGTCGAGGACATTTCAGAAGATCTAGAGGATCCTGAAAGCTCTTTAAGTTATGCATTAGAAAATGCGTTATCACTGGAAAAAGATAAAAGATTAGTTGACAACTTGCAAGATGATCAATCTAAATTTAAATCCATGAAAGCTGTTGAATCATTGTCTAATAAAAAGAAACAAGAGATGGGTGACAGAAAACCTAGACCTAGACAGAAAATGACTGATGATTACAGTTGTTTTCTTGATGATGAATCAATTGTCTCAAGAGAAGTGTCAATGGTCGGTAGAAGGGCCATTGGACGAGGCAAGACATCTGACAGTGATTATTCTGACAGTTTAATTGATGAATCTATCAGAGGAGAAGAATCGTTAGTCGGTTTAAGAGCTATTGGCAGAGGTCGACCTATATCTAGCCACGCTGAGCGTCTTAGAAGATTCAGAATGAAAGGAGGGAAAACTGGAGGAAGAGTACCAAAGTTTATATGAAACATAGAGAAATATAAAAAACACATTTTCAAAAATTGATTTCTCAAAATAACAATAAAAAGTTGCCAAGATGTGAAGATGAACAAGAAATATTATAATTTTTCCAGTTTTGCGTTTATTAATCATTAATAAATACTTTGATATTTTTTATTTTTTATAGTTTGTATAATTATCTTATTATTTACATTTTACGAGATTCAAGTTAACATACAGAAGAATTCTGTTGATATGTAGAATATGTTCAATATGAAGTTTGAATTGAACAGAAAGATCTATTTGTATATTTTAACATATACAAATATAATATCTTTTATAATCTTTATTTTCTCTATATTGTATTAGAGTTTGACACTTTGTGACCTCAGATTTTCATTTTTAATATTATTATTTCACACAGCATATGTTACTTAGGATATAACTTTTGAAAAGTCTGAAAGTTTTCTTTTTTTTTGACAAAAAGACTGCACAAAAGTATACAACAAAATGTGATATACATTTCTTACTACCAAATGTTATCAAAATGTTATAAAAAATGTTATTTTTGCAGAGCTAATTAAAAATTTTAACTGATTATTATATTACACATATCAAAATGATAAGTACTATGTGTATTGATGCAGATTTTCACTGACTACTCTGGCTAGATATAATATAAAATAATAAATGAAAATAAGAAACATTTAAAGTACATCAATTTGTATTTACAAAGTTTTGTTAACGGTAAAACAATCAACACCACATACGATATTATTAAAGCAACTAAAAATCATATAATTGTTAATTATTAAGTAAACGATGCTAATTATAAATGCAACATATTTTTATTTTTACAAAAAAATTAAATGTTATCAAATTGATGTGATTTTTTTCGGAATGCTGAGTATGTATAATGCTCTACAACAGAATGTAAAAAAAATGCAATTGACAAATAATACATAAGAAATATTTCGATAATAATTTACTTTTGTAAAAAAAAAAAAGAAAATATATACATTTACATAAGAAAACAAATAATTTCGTGTGTTTTTGTTTGTATGTGCATGCGTGCTTACTTACATTCAAGAAAGCATATTTTTGTAATGATCTATGTGTACACATATAAATACATATGTATTCGTGTAGAAAAAACAATGCCCTAAAGGTGATATTTTTAAATAAAAAAAGAAAACGTAATTTTTTGGAAAAAAAAACGATGCATGCTACTATATAAGTTTAATATTCTTATATCGCGCGCGAGTCGAATTCATCGTGTGTGCGATGTACTCATTAAGGTCGGCATATACTAGTGATGTCAATCGCATTGTGCACGAAGTGCATATATACATATACATATATATATATATATACACATATACACACACATATGTATTTCTCTAACAGTTTTTTCGATTTTTCTTGCGATTTCCCTTCCTTTTGCCATAACGACAAAGAACAATAATCGGTAAAACAATTAAAATTCTAGAATATTAATTTTTTTTTTTAATAAGATTACAAGTGATAAAAAAACAAGATTGCATATTCAATTTGCTGTGAAATCAGTAAATCATAAACCTTATGCAGTAAAGTTTTTACGTCAATATCGTTTTTATTTTTAAATGTCGAGTTCGTGGAAGTATATAGTAGTTATTCATATTTTACTATGTAAGTTTATAACTATTTAACATAATGTTTCTTGCGGGATATGGTTGAGGCATTTTTACCCGCTACAACGCATACATCAAAGGACGTAAAAAGTAAAGGAGCTTATTAATGAATAATTCTTTTTTTTTTTTTATAATTTTAGTTTTTTTTTTTTTTTTTTTTTTTTTTGGAGCAATAGTGGCAGTTCGCTAGCTGCAGTCTGTTTAATATTTTATTGTATAAAAACTGTAAATTTGTTTTTATTGAGCGCAACTGTTGCACAATAGCGAGATCATTGCACTATAAATTGTCAACTGCACTAGTTCGACACATCAGACGATACGTTCGGTCAGCTCTGATTGACAAGTAAAATGTATACACTTTTTTGCCGGACTTCGATACTTATTAAAATGTATCGTATTTAATATCGATTACAGCGATCGTAATTTTTATCCTTCTCACTTTTACTATTATCTTTACTTTGCATCCTCGTCACCTTTTTTATAGCACCTTTTTATACATTTGTCGATTTTTTCTTTTGCTGCTTCCACACAGATATTCTTTCTTTTAGGTCGAGCACTGTAACAGTCGAAAAACAGTGACGCAATATAAAATTTTTTGTAACTTTTCGGTATTTTCAAAATAAAAAACAAAATGAGAAAGCATACTTGGTGTGAGCATGTCTTCGCTAAGTGGCTGTCGACTGAAAGGATCCGTAGCGCTGTTGAGTAAGTGTCTAATTATAACCGCTTTGTCCATGACAATGCCAGATGGCAATTTAACTGGATCCTCCATAAGAGTGTCCATCAACGGATCTCGGAATTCCTCGGGAGCGTCGCCGTAATCTGCGTCACGCGCGCGATTATCCCGCGCAATTATCGCTGCGCGTTCCGCGAGCGCTATAAACCTCTCGATTTCCGTTGTAGTTTTAATCGCCGATCTTTCTAGTCTACTCGCAGCGTCGGTGAATAACTCCTTGCAGAACGAACGCTGCAACGTAAATTAAAAAAAAAAAAAAAATTATTTAGAATAAAAGTGTACATACGTACGTACACGATAAAGAAATCGGAAACGCTCACTTCATCACTGGCTAAAGCAGCAGCAAATTCGTCACAATCAAGATGAAGATATATGTCAACTAATTGGCTGAGTAACGTCCTCGGTTGCCAACCGTACTTCTGCGGTTTTCTCACTCTCAGATTTTTGCACTTGGGTCCGCACAACTGTTGCAAATTGAAATTCAGCATGGCACATAAACGCCCGACCAATTCCGGTCGTAAAAACGGCTCCTTGATATCGATTGTCAGATAATGAAACATGGCAACAGTTTCTTTGGCCAGTGTAAGATAGGATCTCGCTTGTCTCTCGTCCGTTCCCAATTGCCTTGTCCTAGATTGTTGTTGCTCCTGAGTTAGCGCGCCCCACGCACTCGTGTCCGACATAAGTTCCTGCACCTCGTGTATACGCTTCAACGATTCCAAACTTTCGTCAAGCAGGAAAGTGGTATCGTTCATCAGCATATTAACAAACTTGACAAATTGTTTGCCGTTATTGCTCTCATTGACGATCGATGCTCGGTGAACCGGACTGTCCCACATCGATTTCAATATCAGACTTATATGATAACGTATTGAAAATTTGTCATAGAACTCGGAACTAGAGCCGGTGGTTTCAACGTCGGTATAAAATTTCATGAGATATGACGCCAAAAATGTCTTGGAAATTGGATGTGCCATTACTTGATCATAAAGAGTTTCCGTTCTTCCCTACAATAATAATACGTATATGTATATAATACACATATAACATGTAATATTCATAAACAATTCGAGTTTCATACATATATGAAAAATTTACCTGAACACTAGGATTTATCACAAAGAGGACCTCGATGATTTTTGCAATTAGATATGGATTTCGTATACAATGCGGTGTACACACGACAACTAATAACCAAGTGATAAGTGAATTATCCATATTATTTGCCACCACTGTTGGACAAAATCTACAAATAGAAAATTTTATTATTATATAATTATATAATGAATATATATATTTTATTATTATATAATGAATATATATATAAAAGTAAAATATTATGCACACAATTAATGATGTAATAACAACTTACTGGAGTGTGAACAATAAGAATTCCGCAATATCCTCCACGTACCATTCCGGCAATGCTGTAAATTTGCATGTAATTTCCTGAGGAAGCGGAAGTTCAGGAAGAGGACTGCCCGGTGGTGTTTGTGTCAAGAGACTAAGCAAAACATCGGCCACGGATATATAAAAGTGTAAACACCTTCGCAGAAAGACCGGATCTATTAGACCTGCATCCGCGCACAATTTCGATTTAACTAATCGCTTTAACTGTTGTTTCCACTGTTTAATCATGTCTTTGTTGTGTTCCGCGAAAGGAGTGTCTTTCCATTGAGGTTCCGTGGCTTGTAGTTCGTCGAGCATCTTTTGCAAATCACGTAACGCCCGCAATTTTCTCTGATACTTTTGTAACGCCGGTATTAGAGCGATGTGATGACAATGTAGGGTGAGGAACCAACATTGAGTTGGAAATTTTGCTTCCGACCACTTGTGCGTTTTCTCCAGATTTTTCTGCCACTCCGCGACTTCTTGCGAACTGAGTTTCAGTCTTGTATCGTTCTTTATCTCGACGAGGCTGGAGGGATGAAACGGATACAAAGGATCTATTGTATCCAGCTTGATCTTCACGGAGAGCAATTGCAAAACCGACAATAAATTCAGCATAAATCCATCTCCGGCCAGGGAAAATTCTTCCGTTTGTATTTGCGTGCGTTTTTCGTTGAAACGAAGCAACGTCGACAAATAGACCAAAGTGTCATCACGGCAGTTGCTGTTCTGGAGTATTGCGTGAAACATTTTGTATAACGAGGTTCTGACACTTTCCAATTCTTGTTGCAGAGTCAGATTCACCGATTTGTCCGTAACAGGATTTCCGCTGAAGAATTTTTCCGCCACTTTCGGCTGTTCTTCCGCGAATATTGATACCGAGAGGAATGGACCAAAAAACGAGGTCTTTGTAAGTTCTCTACCAGCAGCCGAGGTCAAAGTAACGGGTAAAAATTGAATCTGACACGTTATCAGACGGCAAATTGGACGTATGTTGCCGGTCGGACCGCAGCGAATTTCTATCAATTCTTCCAGTGCCTCGAGCGGTCTTCTGTGTGTGTTGCAGACCAAGCTCGCTTGCTGCATCGCAAGATATAAACCTTGCAAAATCGGTGTGAATATTTTGGTGAACGCAGGTAGATTTGTATGAGTCCTAGCCACAAGTTCGTGAAGGTAACCTCGTGGTAAGGTTTGCAATAATATCGGGTAGAGCAAGTGAGTGTTATGCATGAGCGAACGCGAAGACGAGCGAAGTACTTGGGAAGTACCGAGTATTCCTTGTAAAACAAGACTGGAATACTGAACACATTGCGCTCTCAAATTTGTCAATACATCAGAAAGAGGAGGTATACTCGACCGCTAAAACATGCGCACAAATATCGATTAATGAATTAATTAGTTTTGTGTGTGTGTGTGTGTGTATATGTGAGAGAAATTTGCACGGTTTTACATATATATATATATATAATGTATACCTTTGGATTATTTCTCTCCTCGACCGCAACTCTTGAATAACAGTCTAACAAATAAGTTAAACTTTTCGGTTGGGATGACTTGCTGCCTATAGGCACTGGTATTGGCGGCAATTGATAAGATGGAAGAGGAACGACAGGACTTAGCATAGGACTCACTTGGCTATTTGGACTGTCTTCATGATCCAACGACATGTCCACCGTGACATCCTTCAAAGGATCTTCCCCTCGCGAAAACATACACAAAATCTCCATTAAGGCCTGATTGATAATATCTTTAAAACTTAGCGTATGTGCTGCTTTCTGCGTGTAAGTTGCTGTTTGCGGCAAGAATATACTTCCCTCCGCAGGACTCCTCCACGATATGCACAAGATACGCGATATGACTGTGTATATGTAATCTGGTGTGATCTCTATGCTAGAGCTCGTTGTCTGAAAATACAGTGGAATTAAAAACAGAGATAAAAAAAAAGTCATAATTAACTAAATCTAATTGTAAAGACAATAAATACGATTTTGTTCTATTTAAAAAATAACTTACACGTGATCTTGTAACGAATGAATATTTTCTATCGGATTCTTCCACTTCCATATTTTCAATTCCGGAATCGACATCTATTCCAGAAGTAAGACTTTGTTTGTCACTGCTTTCTTCTACTTCCATTAAGACATCAGCACGCTGTGATTGTTGTTGAATAGAAGGAGATATCGACTCTGCAAATACTTTTGATGGACCTGGAGTGCTTGGAGAAATTGGAGCAGTGGTGTTAGATGAACCAGCAGGTGCATTATTAGTGTTCAAGCCTGCTAAACGAGCTAATCGTCGTTTCCTCATCTAGATCAAAATAAAATAAAGAAGTTGAGACTCTCTAACTTAATGAAACATTGATAAAAAGATGCTTTTTTAAAAGACAAAAAGACATAGCTGTGCTTTGAGCAACATAATTATCTTTATTACTGTAAACAGTTATTTTTATATCTGTTGATTGCAGCTTGTAACAAAAACAAAGAAGAATTTGTCACACATTAATATCATTAAAAGAAACTTCTTTTTCTTTCTCATAAAATATAAATATCATATAGTTTTATATATTAACTTTTTTCAAAACCAAACCATTATATAAATAAATAAATTAGAATATAAATTTATGCTATATGGATCTTGTTGCATACAAAGCAGACAAAGAAATTGTTGCTATAAAAAAAAATACAATAAAAACAAAAGAACAAACTTGAGAATATAATTATAAAAAAAAATAAATAAATAAAATAATTAAAGAACAAATATCTGTTGGTACAAAATTTTTGGATCTGTTAAACTTTACAATAAATAAGTAAAGAACCAACTACACAAGATCTTTTTGAAAAAAATATTATTGACATAAAAAGCATTTAGGTTTATACACTTTTTTCAAATTGTCACACTTGTACTTAAATAAAGAGACAAAGGATTGTTAATAAGATACTATCAAGAAAACTTACAAAAGCATATGCAAACAATGAGCTTGCATTCTTTGACTTTATGAGCTATAGTTTCTACATTTAAAACAAACAAAAAACATATGTATATGTATAGAGATTTTAAGGACGGGAGAAAGAGAAAGAGAGAAAGAGAGAAAGAGAGAGAGTGAGAGTGAGAGAGAGAGAGAAAGAGAAAGAGAGAGAGAACAAGAGAGAAAGAGAGAGACAGGAAGAGAAAAATCGCAAAATGTAGTTGAAAAGGAATAGAGAGATAATCGTGTGACAACAAATCGAAGATCTGTGTTCTCGTTTTTACTGTGTTACACTCTTTGCACTTCGGAACGATTGTTGGAGGGAAAAGGAGAAAGATGGAAAAAATCGCGAGACAAGATCGTAGGAATATCGGGAATCATGCGGGAACGAATCTCGAATCGATCGGAAATCAGCGAGATAGGTAATCGAGAAAATCGTAATGGATTTTCCACTCACTTCTTCTTGGCTCAACTCGCTCATGGCGATTGCTTTTTTCCGTCAGATTGTTTGTCTATGTCAAAAACTGGCTCAGCTTAGGCTCGACCCGAGTACTCGCACACTTGCCACTGCCGCGTATATAACACGCGCAAAAAAAGGGACTCGTTCGTTTGTGTGACAAACTCGTGGCCGAGATGTCAGAAATTTCGACAGTCACTCCACATCTGTTTGGCGTTTGGACGTGAATGCAGTGGTCTTGCGTTGAATCACGGCCAGTCCAGGCCAGTCACAGGTCTGCTCTCGCTGCGTCGTCGATTCTTCAAAACAGCTGAGCAACCAACAAGCGCGTCGACAGGTCGACACGCGCTTTGCGGCTCTCTCTCGTCTATTTGCAAACGCCATCTACCAAATCCAGAGGTAAACTTTTATAGCAGTTTCCCTGTTACATTTTATGTAATTAGGACAGTCCAGCTGTTGTCGAACAGTTGCCGCAGATATCGGAACGAGATCGGATTGACTGGCTATTGGTGGAATTTATGAATGCCTCGATGACTCCTGACGAGATGAGTGCCGGAGAAGTAATCGATTTTTCAGCGCTCGGTAAGTCGATCCACGCTTTAATATCAGTTAAAAATTTTTTTTTTTTTTTTTTTTTTTTTTTTTTGACGGATAGACAAATGCTCGTTTGGCGTTCGATGGTCATTATAAGTAACGTGTGACCACTACCGATTGTTTCTTTCTCGTTGTATATACTGTCGACGTACGCAAATCTGTCTCGATCGATTGTTTTTTTTTTTTTAATAACTGCGTTCGACATTCGCAAATCGAAGACGTCGGAAAAAAACCAAGTACATTGCTAATTCCATTAGCCAGTCACATTGGACGATAATAAACAAATTTCCTAGTTAAAAAACATTCCGACTCTTCCAATTTGCAATATCGAACATAATAAAAATTGAAGTTATCGATCAACGATATAAAATGAGCTGTTTTCTTCAAATTGACCGATTAATCGCATTATATGTAAATGCAGATTTTACAAAGCAATGCGATTAATCAATTGATCGATCATTATATATCAAGTAGAAAAACTTGTTCCCCTATCGTTAAGTGTAATTTGAAGATCGTCTGTTCAGATAGTAATAATTTAGCAAATAAGTGCAATTTTCGGCAGGCGTGCTCGTTTAAACATATAGTCTTCTATTTAATTGTTATAGTTTTCTCTGTTGTGCGAATTGTTTGCTACATTTACTTATGCATATACGTTACATAATTAATAATAGAGAGAAAACACATCAACATATTCAATATGTTGTGAGTTGCAATTTCTAAATTTATACATAGGGTAAAAAACCATGTTACTGACAGTTGTTTCTATTCTACTGTCAATCAAAATTTAACTGATTGTTTAAATATGAAAACTACATGTTTAATTTTTATTTGTTCACTAAACAAATAATTATATTTGATAAACATTTTATTAAAATTTGTTCTAATACCACAACATGTAATTTTCATATTTAAACAATCATTTAAATTTTGATTGACAGTAATAGGAACCACTGTCAGTAATATGGTCTTTTACCCTACATTGCGCGTGAAAAAATAATAAAATTTAAATAATTCTGATATGACCAATAAGCTGATGATCCACAGGTGCGTGATAGTGATTATAAATTAAAACAGATAATATTACTGGACGTTTCGATCTTTTTTTAATTTTAGATCATCTTCGGCAAAATTAACAAATTTCTAAAAAAACGCAAAGTAATAAGGAGAAAAATACATAATAAAAGATTTTAAATAAAACATCTGTTATAAAGTAAAGAGTACAGAAAATAAGTACGCACCTAAAATTGACTACTAGTCAACGTCGAAACCGTCAAGGCAAGAAAGCAAACGAAAAGAGAGCAATGACCGATAACGTGAAAACATGAGAGTTTATGCATGGGAAAAATCTGTAATAAATAGTTAAAAGAAATTAGTAAAATTTATATGACGTCATGCACAAATTTTAAATAAAAAAAATGTAATATAGTAAGTAGTAAATTTACTCGCACGCGATATATAAATGTTGCGTGACATTTATTTGACATTCGCGTTCGTATCAACAAAACTCGAAAGAAGTTAATTACTAGATTAGATAGATTTGATTGAGATAAATATCGATAGATTAGATAGATTTGATTAAGATAAAGATATATACAAATATTATTAATTGATAATATGTTTTTACAACTTTAACTAAAAATTAAAAATAACAATTCCCAACGAGATATCTTTATGTTTAAACTTTGCGCATAATTTGATTGATTGCGCAAAGTTTCGCGTACAAATATGGCGGCCCACAAACATACGAGGGTGAGTGTTCGCTTTGTGCACACTAATTTTTTATGTTCGGCTTGTGTGAATTTACAAATCTTTTTTTACAATTCAAGTATATACAGTATATATAAGAGATCGGGGAAGTCCAAATTTATATGAAAAAAATGAAAAAGATTGAAATTTTTCAAACATGTTTTTTTTTGTTTTATTATATATAAATGTGGACTATGTACTTTGATTGTAGAAAAAGATTTATCAATCCATACAGTTAAATAAAAAGATTAGTGTGCACAAAAAATTCAGTTTTATTAAGGGAGGCACACTGTAACCTTGAATGACCTTTAAAAGGTTTACCTTTCAATTTACCAATTAAAATTTTTTTTCTTAAATTGAAAGGAGTACTTTTGAGTCACTCTCTGTCGATAGTGACTCCATAAACTTAATAACTTTTGTATTAAATTATTTTTCGAAAAAACTCAACCGCGTTGTCGAGATGAAAACAAAATTAGTCCAAATAAAAAATATGGAATAAAATCGTTTTACTATTAGAATAAGTGTTCAAAATGTTCGCCATGTTATTCCACACACCCGCGTCTTAATCTTCGTAAAAAGTGCTTCGGAAAAAGAAGAGTGAGAAAGCTAGCTTATCATTACCACTCGGGAAAACATGATAGAAGAATAAAAAATAATTTTTGCGAAATAGAAGAGTTCAGAGTTAGAAGAAATCCCAGCAAACTTTCCACAAAGACTATATAGGCATGTCTGGAATAACAGAGTAAATATGTTGAACACTTATTGCAATAATGAAAAAGATTTTTTTCCGTATTTTTTATTTTGACTAATATCTTGTTAATATCTCGACAACACGGTTGAGTTGTTCGAAAAATACTTTGATATAAAAGTTATTAAGCTCATTGAGTACTGTCGACAGAGTGACTCAATACTGTTTTCTGTTTAAGAAAAAAATAATGTTGATTGATAAGATAAAAAAGAAAATTTTTTAAAGTGATTCAAGGTTTATCAAAGTATGTCTCATTTAATGTCCTACAATTTTGATACTGGATGTTTGTCCTCTGTCTAACCGTTTTTCAAGAAAAACGTGCTGATCATTTTATCAGACTCACCCTGTACGTACATACACATTTATTATCTGAAATTACAATATTTCTCTCGTTAAATGCTTTATGTTGTTTTTTTTAGTTCGATTACGTTATATTAAGGTAAAAGGCCTGACAGTGTTCCTATATTACTGGTAATCAAAATTTAGACGATTTTTTTACATATGAAAATTTACATGTTGAGTATTAAACAAATTTCAATAAAATTTTCAACAAATATAATTATTGTTATAGCGAATAAATAGAAATCAAAGCCGAAGTTCTAATTTAGAAAATACTTTGTTTGGAAGGCACGTTTTTTTCTTGATCGCATTCATTATTACTAAGAAAGTAGGTAAAAAGTTTAAAAAAGAAAAAAAAGAAACTACGTAGAGAAGAACCTGACAGAAACTGACAGTAATGTGGTCATTTAGTTGGTTTTACTGAAACGCAAGCTAAAATGCGGGTCTTTGATAGTTCCGGATCCACCTAAAATTTGTGGGCCCGTCACACTACAAGCCCCTTCAGTTTGAAGGTTTTGAGATTGGGCGCTAGGCTAACAACTTTGCCTTGTAAAAACTTGTATTGTTAGACCAGAAGTCAAGTCTCTGGGAGGCTAGGCTTTATTATTACCCCCTTTATTGCCCCGCTGAAGAGAGGCGCGAATAAAAGGAAGAAAAAATGGTCATTTAGTTATCGGTATTTAGAAACGACACGATTGAGAAATTGACTGTATCACAGGAGCGCATTTGTTATGTTCGCTATAAATTAATTGAGGGATAAAAAATCAATTTTATTTAATATTTCCTATTTTATTCTTAAATTTCATACTGAAGAAAAACTGAAAAAAAAATTAAGACATCAAAATGTCACCGACCATATATGTATTTAATCAAATGTAATTGAAGTGTCTGCTTGATGACATGTCAGTAATTGAGTCTTTTACTCTAGTTATGCCGATTTTTGTAGGAATGACGAATGATGATCTTATTCTAAGTAGGATATCATGTAACATTACGTGCAATATCGGTTTTATTACTTAAACTGATTAGTCGAAGTTATACTATATTATTATACTATTAAATATAAAATATTCGTTTCATCATAAGTTTATCTTTCAATAAGCCAAAAATTGGCTTGCTAAGCGGCTCGTGTTTTGCAGACGCGGACATTCAAGAGCTGTTAAAGTCGAGCGCGGCGGTGCGCGAGAATTCGTATTCGCCATACAGTAAGTTCAAGGTCGGCGCCGCGATGCGATGCGACGACGGCAGTATCGTTCGGGGCTGCAACGTGGAAAACGCGTCCTTTCCGGCCGGTGTGTGCGCCGAGACCACGGCAATTGCGACCGCCGTGTCAGAAGGAAAGAAGAAGTTCAAGGCATTAGCGGTGGTCGCCGAGCAAGACGCGACAACTTCGTTCACAACGCCGTGCGGCGTGTGCAGGCAGGTCATCTCCGAGTTCGGTAACATACCTATTTACTTGGCGAGAACCGACATGAAGAAAGTTCTGCGAATTAAAACGAGCGATCTGTTCCCACTTCCGCCATTTCTCACGTACGGCACAACGGTTTCGTAATCTATTTTTTTTACGTTCGATCCTGCGCAGAGGCTATAACGAAAAAAAAGAAACTTGTATTTTTTAATATATATGCAAAATAGCAACGCGAAACCGTACTAAATTTTTCTCTAATGATGCGCTTCAAAATCGAAGATTTTCAGGACTGTGAGGATATGTGCTGTAAATCTTGTATGCAATTTCCTGTAACGCTTGAACTTTATTTTGGATGAGATCTAAATCGATGATGGAAAGTATTTATTTACAATGATGTGTGATATATATATATATATATCGTAGATTTTAATATAACAAATCTATTTAATACAATCACATGGCAACGTAGTGAAGTGACAAGAAAATGAAAGAAACTCTCGCTAATATAATCTTGTTTTCCCCAACACGTCAAAATTATATGACTTCGAAATTATATATAAAGACAACATATAAACTATCACTCAAATATTTGTAATATTTGTAATATAGCTGCATTTAGAACGGGCACACAACATTGTTGATAACATGTGTTGACAACACTTTTTACCTCACTTTTTTTTTGTTGGCTTTTGGCGACAACGGTCGCGTTTAGCAGATTATTGCTTGTCGTTAACATATGCTATAAGCCAATCGCATAAATTAAAACACACAGCGTTAAATTCTGCTGAATGCGACTAATAAAAATTGTTTCAACAATGTTGCATTGTCTAAACCAAGCATATGATAGTTCAAACATTCTATTTGCTATGAGTGAATTATTTTACATACCAATTTCGCAACAACAGATTAATATATACATTATTATAATCGTAAAACTCAATGTGATTAGTAATTTGGTAAAGTTGTAAAAAAAAATGCAAAACAAATTGCGCACGTACGTGACCAAGTCTTTGACGAGGCTCATCCTCACTTTTACCAAAATGGGCACCTGTAATACACACAGTTTGTTATATTGTATTTATTACATGATATTATACAATGTATTATAAATTTTTATTCTTATATATATAATCTATATTAAATATCTTATAAAGGTTTTATATAAGTCATATACAAGTATGTGTATCTTTTTTCTTTCTTGTAAAATTGAGAAATTTTATAATTGCATATAAATAAATTTATATATACATATGTATCAAAAAGATGAGTGTTACAAATTATGAAAAAATATGCGCAATAAATAAAATAATTAAGCATCTCGTGATCTTTCTATGTAATTGAGATTACGTACCATCCGATGTAACATTGACAGAGATTTTCGTTATTTGTAGCTTGCTGTATTAATAGATCGACTTGTCGTCGAACGCTGAGAGTTTCTTCGTGTGAAAAATCACGTCCCGTTAATTTGTCTCTTACTCTTGTTATTATCGCCAGAGCCTTCTTGTTCAGTGCTTCTGGTTGATTATTATCGCCTGAAAAGTATTGCAAAAGCAGAGGATAAATGTATGAACAAATTTTGTTAATTTGTTTTTTTTTAAGATTTATATACACACTACAAAATATATCATATATGTAGAAATAAGGTTATTAAGGTTGTTATTGTACAATTTTTACCTCCATTTTCGATACTACACGGCACACCCTTCTTTGGTAATGTAGAGGTAAGAGAATCAAGCATATCCCCGTGTTCCTGGCTGCTGCTGGCGCTCATACCTTGAGCATCTGAACGTTTGCCTTTGGGTACCGTGTTGTCCATTAGTCTCCAATTAAGAAGAGGATCATAAACGAACGCTTCCAAGACCGCCATCAAGCTGTCTTTATTTCGATGCAGCACAGACATGACGGACTCGCAAGTCCTTCGGTACGTTCCTTCGATACCGGTCACTTCCATCGCGTTGATTAGCATCCGTGTCAATCGGAATGGTATTTTTTCCGGGAATTTCTCGCGCGTCATCGCAACTTCGAAGCAATCTCCGAAGTCAATGTGCAATATCTTACCGCTAAGACGGTCCAACATTAAGTTAGACGGGTGACGATCCCCGAGACCCAATATATATCCTACCATAGACATCACAGCCAAAGAGCGTGTGTAATTCGTTCTTCGGTCAAACCACACTTCGCTCGAAGGTGACTTCAACCACAAGAGCCGGGCCAAGTCGTCGCCATGCGTGTGTTCAAGCGCATGTTCGAACACCTCAACTTTTTGCATAAGCATGAGGTGATCGTAATCAGGTGCCATCTAAAAATGGAAGTGGTGCGCTAAAGATTTCAATTTAAGAATTTCTTCTTTGTGTCTCACAAAAAATATACATACTCGTAACATTATTCTATGTTCGATATTTAATAATATCTTTTTCTTCTCTCTGTAATCTCTGATAAGAGTGTGAAGCGTGTCGCAATGCGGTACCCAACCGATAAGCCCACTGTTTGTGGACAACGGAATCACAGCGTATCTCTGCAAAATTGAATAATAAACATTAGTTAGTAAAATTTAGTAAAACGTCGCACGTAAATTACACACGTCTTTATTTGTAATTTATTTCAAACTTACTTGAATTGTTAGGTTTCTCCGGAAAGTATCGGGATCGTGCAATAAAAGGGTATTTACCAAGCCGAATAACTGCATCACCCTTTCATCCTGTCTTAGATCTTCATGACCTTTTAAGAGGAACATGTAATCCTTACCGTTGCTACCTATAAATACATCAAGTTTCAACATATATTTACTTCAAATTATCTAAACTTATCCTGATTATAGGCTGACCTTTGATACACAGTTTCCTCGGTCTCTGTTTGCTAGTTATTACTTGCATAGAACTGTGAATACTTGCTATTCTCACTATGGGCTGACCAGGACTGTAACTTCCTGGTACGGCCAGCTCCAGGTCTCGGCAAACGAGCAATTTTGGACTGACATATTGCAACTCTAGACTCGTCAGTTGCGGCAATTGTCGAGATATTCTCCGAAAAACGTGATAATATAAATCCCAAGCTTGATTCAGGTCTCTAACATTTCGAGACGCTTTGTATCTGTGACACCATTCTTGTGCTTCCATTAGATCCCTCCCGTAAGCTTGATTAAAGGAAGTCTCTTTAAGGGTTTGCGGTCCTCTCTCGAGCATAGCATGTAAAGGTTCCAGCGTGTCGAACATGCCTCTGACGTTTCTTTCTCCAAAGTACAATCTACTGGCTTCTTCTAAGCCTTCGTGCCATAATTCGTGCCATAAAATCGCAACTCTGATGAGCTCGTCGCTCGCCATCATTGCTTGCTGGACCAACGTTGGACTGTGCTCGCACATGCTTTTTAAGATTTTGTTGGCCGCAGTCTTTCTTGCGTGACTGGCGCTTTTCGAAGCCACAGTTAATGGATAAACCAAAGCCTGAGGATGTGTCTTCCCTATATCTATTAAAAGATGATGTATGCAACGCCCGACTAACACTCTAGGTGTATCGATTCTAGCTATGAGTTGTGGAATGACTTGCAGCCAAGTGTTTATCTCTATTAATCTTATGCCCTCGACGACAGCATCGTATACCTCGGGCCATTGACCGTAATCAAACCAAAGTGTTAACAGACGAAGAGTGTCTTGCAACGAATTACCATCTGATAAGTTAATAGATCTGAAAAAACCTTCTACCGCAGGTACAGTAAACTGAGATATATATTGCGAGCTGGAAAGATTATTGCGCGCTCCGTTGCCAGATGCAGCTTCTGCGGGCACGGAATCGTTGCCCTGCTGATGCTTATAAAACAGAACGGTTTCGTAATTGGTATATGCGAAAGCGTGCCACGCTTTGTACCATGTGGGATCGTGTTCCGTCGCCGCGGCATAGTAAGACAACACCGCGTGAATGGAATGCTCGTTTATGCCTTGCAAAGCTTCCAACCACTCGCCAAGCTTAAGATAACACCGAGCGAGCAATCTCTTTTTGTTTTCGTGTTGCTTTTCATCCTCTTGATTTATAATCGCCGCTGTCGCCGGCTGCAGATAAGTCTGCACAAATCGCTGAAGCTGATTGTAAGCTTCCTCGCGCTTATTTGCGACCCATAAGTGCTTGCAGTAAGCGAAAGTTACTTGAGGATGAGTCGTTGGCAGCGGTTGATCCGGAGTTAAGGAAGGATCTGTGCTCATTAGCATAACCAACGTTTTGTGACACAGCATTAAACTACCGCTCTTTCGACAGAGACTGGCATACTTGAGCCACGTGTACATGTCGTCCTGCGGCGAGACTACCAAAGTGTGCACTTGTATGATCTTCTGCCAGTCTTCTACTATTTTCTGCCCACCTTGAAGTCTCTCCCACCACATAGCCTTGATAGCTGCCCTGCGTTCAGGTACCAATTTAAATTGTATTACTTCTTCCAACTCTGCCAATTTCTGCACCTCCACCATAGCGTTATACGCCCGCTGATAGCTCTCGCCAGCCATAGCGGTCAACTCGGTGTCCAATAAATCTCTCGCGCTGTCGATAAGTTGATGCGCGACGTTATATTGTTCGTCGTGAATCGCCAATACCGCTCTGTAAAATGCTCCGTCTTGGGTGTCTTTCGATATAAGCGAAACATATTTCTGCATACTCTCCCACTGACCCAGACCCCACGCTGCAGCCGCCGCCATTCTCGCCATTCTCTGTTTGATTTCATCATTTTGATGCGACCATTGTTTCGTTGCAACTTCGTGCAACTGGCCCCATTCACCGAGGGCTTCCAAACAACGCATTTCTCCTAAAGTGGATTCCACGTCTGTGGAATCGCTTTCCAGACGTTCCCGATACAGCTGCAACGCCTTATCCCAGTTGTGAAGCTTTTCGTACCAACGTACCTGGACTTTGAGATCCTGCTGATTGTGTTGGTTCATAACGTACTCCAATAAACCTTCGGCTGCTTCTTTTTGTTGAAGTTTGTTGTTGATCGAGATCAAGGACTCAAACACGTTGCTGCTTCTGCTCTTGTGAAATTCATCTTCCTTATAATGTAACGCCTTGGCATACGCGCGACATTGCATAGCTGTGTCACCTAAAATTTTGTTGTCCAATGGCAAAGGACCCTTATCGCAGTGCTCCATAAACTCGGCCAGGTTCAGGATAGTCTGCGTCACCTCAGTAGGTAGGTCGGGTGCCATCAATGCCTGATTCAATGTCTGTATAAGTTCCGATCGGGAATTCTCATTTAATTCGGTCCAGCATGACACGAACGCCGCATTAAACAGATCGCGCGGCAATGCAGCATACGTTTGCGCCAGCGCCCAACAAGACCTCAAAGCGGGTGACGGAGACTCCTTGAGCAGACCGATAGAGAAGCATCGCAGCCATTCAAGCCAATCGTCTTTGGACACTCGACGTGTCGCTGTCCAAGCTTTTTGTAAGTTTGAAGCCGACACGTGCAGTCTTTTGATCGTGGTTGTCTCCGAAGGCGTTAAAGAGAGCTCGCGATTCTTGTTGCGCGAATGTCGCAGCCTCATCAACAGGAAGTCCTCGCCATCTGCCACAGTCGTATCGGTGAGGATCTTGTCTACCAAAACGTCGTATCGAGAATTAACTATTTTATGTTTCGTCATAACTTTCTGAACTAGCACGATAAAGATTTGATACTTCTTGCCTAATTGCATAACAACGGCGCAGAGCGTGTCCATGGCTGTACCTCTCAGTTCTGGACACTGATCTAACGTGCGTACCAGAGTGTGGACAATTCGTGATGCAAAATCCGTAAAATCCAACGTATCAGCAAGAAGATCAACTGTCTCGAGAGCAACTTTATTTACGGCTATTGGACAATCGTTCGCGTAAAACAATTTCACGATTGGCGGAAGAACAAGATGCAGATAGTTATCCAAATTGCTACCGAATGTCTGCAGAGCCATAAGCAGCTTAACTGTTACCGCGCGATCTTTGCTGCTATCGTGCGTTAACACTCTCAATATCGGCGGCATTAACTGCGGCAGGTAAATCTTAAATTCCGCGCCCAATGCTATCGCAATCTGCTCGACCAGAAGGATCAACGTACTCTGCAACGGACTATTTACAGTCCAAAATTCTTTGATCAGAACGAATATATCGTCTAGGTAATTACGTATATGTTGCTTCACAATGGCAATGAGAACAGCCAACTGTTGAAACAAGAACTCGCGGAAATTCATGTCAGCCATGTGCACGACGTTTAAAAAACTTGGCATTACCTGAGAAATGTACGGCACGCATTTTATTCCAAGACTCTTGAATATAAAAGTTACAGCTTGTACCACCATGGTGTGATGCTGAGATAAAGTCGGCTCGCGAATAATTCGCATGAGTGTTGTGATGGCGATAGCTGGATAAAACTCCTCCAGTGTGGACGGCGACATGTTCACCAGCATCTCGCTGGTCGTCAAATCTTGAGTGTTCTCCACGTCGATTTTGGTATCCGCCATTGAAGTTAGCGTGTCTAATTGACAATCGATCTGTCCCAGATTCATCTTGTGTTTGTATGGATCCAACGCACCCAACAGCCCGAGCACTCGGATAGTCTCTCTCCTAATTATCGGCAATTGTTCAGATTTGAGAAAGTTAATAAGAACATCGAGCAGAGACGGATATTGCATATACGGTTTTACTACGTGACCCGTACTACCGACTAGCTGACCAAAGACCCACAGTGCCACTCCTCTTTTTTCCGGCGAGCTGGCATCCACCAGCATTTCTAATAATATTGATGAAAGCTCGGGCATCCACTGTTGCATCTCGGCACCGTTCACCTCCGCTAAATCGCCGATCGCGCGCAACACAGCCAGTATCACGCCGGGATTCGGATCAGATTCCTTTAATTTCGGAACGAGGACTTTCAAGATTGGTTCCATGTAGGGTCGAACGAGTCTTGGTGCGGTGACAATTAAATGATCCAACATCCTTGCGGCTTGTTCTTTGTTACGGCCCACTCCCGAGTGTTCCAATTCCGTGAGAAACTGAACGAGGGTTTTCCTTAACGACGGCATGATATAAGCGGGATTCAGCGTGCTGAGTCTTCCAACGGTACGTACCGCCAATTCCCTTATCTCAAACATCTCGTCGTTCATAGCGATAAACAATGAGCACAAATTTTCGGCTTGCGCTAATTGCACGTCAAAAGAATCGTCCAATGACGCGAGCACCCACAAGCGAACATCTGGATCCGTATCGGTTATCCCTACTACTAATAATTTGCCGAGAACAGTCGAAACGGTGGTGGTTACTGTTGGACCAGATTGATTCAGCGTTAATCTTAATAATCTGGAGCATGTTTTCACAGCTTCTAATCGAACCTCCGCTTGTTCTGATGTTAAAAAATGATCCGCGCATCTCTTCACAAATTGCAACAACGGATTGTTGTCAAAGTTGAATGTGCCTAGAGTCTTCAATGCCAGTACTATCGAGGAAATGTCATCCGATGTAGAAATAGGACTGGTCACTACCCACGGAGCTCCGGGATGTCTTAGAGGTTTTTGCATTAAAACCTGAGACAACATTCGCAGAAGACCCTGCGATATATCCACCTGCAAAGATGGAATGCTGTGTGCCAGTTCTCTGAGCGCCGTGGTTAAAATCGGACTCAATCCCGTTTGGAACATAGGTTCCAACAAGTCTCTAACGTCTGAAGCGATGACTTGCTTGACCGCATGGCTTAGCAAAGTTATACAAACAAATACCGCGGGCTCTAAGAACGTACGCTTCTTGCTCGGTGTTTCCTTAGACGGTAACAAGCTTTTAATTACTTCCATAATTTTCGGAAGATACGGATTTATCGCGTCCTCCACTGCCACAGCTATAAAACCAATCGACGTGAAAGCGGCGTATCGATCTTTCTCACGAGTGCGCAGGATCAATAGAAGATATGCTAAAGATTCTTTTAAGTGATCTCTTATAAATTTTTCTTTATTAAATGCAGCGAGCCTCGGCAACAACATCATGAGTGCGTGTTGAATGTGCGGATTTCTGGAGATCTTTTGATTCATAACGTCGTTATAAATATCGTCCAATCTCTCTTGCATCAGACATCTACAAACAGCTGATTCGTGTGCCGGATATAACGTGTGTTGGGATGAAGAGGTGTTGTGATTGGATCCTGCCCATTTAGATACTATCGTTGTCTTCAGACGTGGCATTAAGTAAAGTATATCGTTTTCATTTTGTGTAGAACCACTTAATCTCTCCATTAAACCTTCATAGGTTCTCTCCCACTGAACATTGCTGCATCTCAACAGCTCGTTTAACACTAATAACGAGCCATGTATCCTGTCATCTCTATTGATGCCTCTTTCCTTTGAATGTGTCTCTTCAAAACCATCCACCACTTCGTCGTAACATTGTTTGTACCATTGAGATTTGTGCATTTGCTTTGTTGTTTCTCTCTGAGCAGTGACCACAAGCGCTGCTCTCAAAGCTTCTACAGCACCTTCCCGTATAACAGGCTTGGGGTCATGTATAGCATTAAATATTAAATCAAAAAACGGTGTGACTTGTTGAAAGAAGTACGTTGGCACAGAGACAGCAAGTTCTCTTAACACAAGCACAGCGGCATGTCTTCTACCTTCGTGTCTGTCCGCGCCAAGCCATTCAAAGGCACGTTTAACTTCAAATTCGACATATTCGGCTGTATAAGTACCTGAAACTAGTGCTAGCTTTCCGACAGTCTTTGCAGCCAACTGCATAACACCCACATCATTGGAAGGTATCAAATTTCTAAGATAATTAGCAAATCGTACTGTACGCGTATTAAAATTACCTACATCTGCACCTATGAGACAAACTATGGCCAATATACCACCTTTCTTTTCATTTATATCAGAGGCTGATACCATCTCAAATATGTGATGATTAAATTCATCCATGAAAGCTGTGATTTCTTCCTGTGATGCCTCCCGCAGTTCTCTTTTGACATATAGGCACAGATCACGTGCCGCCTTGTTACGAGCCTCTTCATTTCTTGACTTGAGTCGTTGAACAAATTGTTGCATCAACGTGTTCGACATTTCAGTGTGTGTATAAATCAAGATGTAAAATATAACAAATATGTGACTCCATTAAAGACAGCACTCCTCCTGTCTGCTTAAGATGTAAAACAAATACATATCTCAATTATTTAAAGTAGAAAATATAAAAATATCAAACATGCCGTTGCGGTTAATTATGCAAAAGAATCTTTACTTATGTATTTTTCATTCATATACTTACTTGTCAATATCTGAATCTCTTATTATAGTACAGCATTGTCGTCAGTGACACTATGCTAATTTTGTTGTTTGAGAAAAACATTGTTGCATATTCATTTATTTACAAAACTGCAGGAATAATTCAACCTCAAAATGACGTACGGCCGCATATTTGATTTCTTGCATTTCAATTATTCCATACATAGTTCATAGGCGTGTCAATTTTTTCTCTTTTGCAAATAACAAGAGATTACATATCCTTACATTGAATTAGATGTTTTTATTTCTTGTTATCTCAATTAAAAACTAGATAGCTCTCCACCACACACAGAATTATCATTATTTATGCCTAACTGTATAACTTTTTTTAATCCAGATTATGCATTTTTTATACACCATACACTTTTTCCTTTTCTCTTGGTAATATACAAAACAAAAAAATTTCGATATAAGGAAAAAATATATATATATGTATATATATATATAGGGGTTATTTTGAGTCGAAAAGTCCTGAACCATTTTTTTCTATTACATATAATAAAGGAGTAATTATTGAATAAATCAAGCCAATCAT